>VZTU01005395.1:621481-659362 GCA_013400835.1 Zapornia atra
CCTGGGCAACCTTGTGTAGCTCCAGACCTGGAGGTTGGTGTCCCTGCCTGTGTCAGGGGGGCTGGAGCTCTGTGATCCTTGGGGTCCCTTCCAACCCAGACCATTCTATGATTCTATGATTCTATGATAACATTTATAATTTTCTATTGGTATATCTATTTTTTAGATATATCAATCTATATAATTATATATTATCTATATTATATCTAGATAATTTTTTTATATATATTATATGTCCACCCCAAGCATCAAACTCGAAGTGCATCTTTTAATTATATATATATATATAATTTTAAAAGTGCAGGGTGCACATCAGTAGTGATGCTGAAAAGACAAACTTTATTCATATTCTTCAGTGGGAAAGCCCTGATCCCAAGGTTACCCTGAGATTTCTAACGTATCCAATGCTTTGTGTTGGGAGAAAAATTTAGAGAGTTTCCAGCTTCCTATACATACAGAAACATAATTAGTTCTATTCAGCAGTTAATCAGACATGCACTTGGCGTTTGGAAAACAAATTACTGCTGTTAGGTGATGCAAGATTTCCTCAGAGAGTGCTGTTCTCATGATCTTTAGCACAAAAAAGCCAGGCAGTCAGAATGCTGGCAGGAACACAAAGCTGTGAAACTATTGCAGATGTCTCATCATTTGGGCTGGTGTTCACTTAGGAAATAGATGCAGACACAACTTGGGCCTCTGAATACCAGAGAGGCTGTAAACTGGGATAAGGGAGAGAGATAAAGGAGGAATCAGAGCGAACCTGGCCTACATAAGCTTTGCCACAGCGTTTTAATGGGGAAACTGCTTAACGGACCCAAACGGGGCTCCCCTGCCCCTTGTAGGAGCCATAATTTTAGAAACGCTCCCACTTTTATCTCCAAGGCAGACTCACATCATTTTAATAGGCCACGGCTTGCATTACTAATGTTTTCATCAGCCAGTGTAAAGTAAATCCATTAGTCACAGTGTCCTTCATGTGATAATGATGTTTAGCGCTCATTAAAAAGTAATTGTAACCACTTTTCCCTACTTTATCAGCAGGATTCAGCTGGCGATTTGATGATCAGAAGCATCCAGCTGAAGCATGCTGGGAAATACGTCTGCATGGTGCAAACAAGTGTGGACAAGCTCTCTGCTGCTGCAGACCTGATTGTAAGAGGTATTTGAATTTTGTTACTGTTGTTGTTGTTGACCAATTTCCTTTTTTTTTTTTTTTTTCCCTATCTCCTACTGCTGGTCAGGCAGTTCCTGGGCTTGGGGACAGTCACTGGGATCCCAGCATCTTGTAATGAATTGAAGAAATAAGCTCTAAGTACACGTGGGCATTCACAATATGATTTCCAACAGCACATATAAAGATTCTTTCATACATACGTACTCTCATGACAGACACACAGCACAGATAGACACACTAGGAGATGTTCCTGTCCCAAACACAGAACTTGCACCAAGTGAGCTCATTGGTGTGATGAACCGTGCAGCAGAACCCACATCCAGCTTCTATCGTTCCATTCCCAGCATAAGCATGGTTTAGTAACTTCACTGGTGTTTCAAGATCCACTCATTACCACACAGAGATGATCTGTGAGTATGACTGTAACAGAGATGCAATTAGTTAGCCCAAGTCTGGACCCTTTACAATCAATCTGATGTTTATTTTCCTGCTCCTTAGATTTTTTGGGGTTTGTTTTTCACAAACATTTCAAGGCAACGTGCAGATGGGCTCATTGGGTAGGTGCCTTCCTTAGAGCTGGCTCAGTAACAGGAGCATTGAATTGTCACTAGAAATGACCCTTGGTGATGGTAAAAACACTGATTTTGTGGCTTCCTAAAAACATGAGTGGGGATGTCTCTGTCCTGGCCAGTGGTCTCACAGCTGCAGGGAGAATTCTGCTGTACCATCTCACTGGCTGCATAAAAACTGGGAGGTATCCCTGGGCTGTGAGGCTGGAGGGGTGTGAGCAGCCACTGCACACACAAAGCTTTCAGAATAATTATTTAGATGGTCCCTGAGGCTGCATTGCATGGCTACTCCCCCCAGCAACACAGTTCAAAGGTTTAATTTCTGAGAAATCAAATCTGCCCAGACCTGCTGAAACTTCCGTTTTAAAGCCAGGATATTGGAAGGTTTGGGGTTATTTTAGATATTTAGACATGTCCAGCTCTCTGAATACCATACAAGAATAATTTTAGTCCACAGAGTGAACTGCTTGAGATGGTGCTATGGGAGGAGAGACTTCATCTCAGGCACTGCTGCTGACAGTAACGGCCATAGGACGGCAGGGAGAGGTCGTCCGTCAGTGCTCTGCTGCTCAGCAGTGAAGCAGAAATACTGGTCCCTCCTCAGACACAATGCTAATTACAGACAGGTCCTCTGTTCCTCACCAACCTCTGGGCACATCCAAGCTGTACCCTAAATTGTCCCTTGGATACAACAGGGCAGTCCTAAAGCAGCTGCTGGGGGATGGCAGGTGGTCCTGAGGGATGGTCTGTCAGGTGGCTCAGCGGTGCTGCTCATGGGGAGGTACCTGGGAGGCCCGAGTGAATCTGGGGCTCTCTATGTTTGGGGACCTCCCAGTCTCATCTGGGCACTGAGAGCTGGGCTGCCATTAACTCCTCTGTGGAGACTCTGTTACCTCTGTCCAGGGCGAGGGAAGAGGACCAGTGCACTCCTTCCTCGCGTGACCGTGAAGCCTCAAGCACCCCTCTCCTATGTCTCTCCCAACAGGTCCCCCAGGTCCCCCAGAAGCTGTGACGATAGATGAAATCACCGACACCACCGCTCAGCTGTCCTGGAGGCCAGGAGCAGACAACCACAGCCCTATTACAATGTATGTGGTGCAGGCAAGGACCCCCTTCTCAGTGGGATGGCAAGCGGTGAGCACAGGTAGGTCCATCACCTGGCCCCCGAGAGCTCCACTGATGGAGCATCCATCGGGACCACGCACAGCCCAAGGGGAGCAGCTCTGCTCCCAGAAGGAAAAGTAATTCCACCACCTACACAGCACTGGTCTTATTAACTAGCTTCAAGCCTGGCAAGCCCAAGGTTTAGGGTCCAGCAGTGCTATTACTCATCCATTTTTCTCATGAATGTTTAAGGGAAAACAGAACGAATTCCTATCTTTTGTTGCCACGCTGGAGATATACAACAGTAATTGTGGTCTGTAAAGACATCCCTCAGGGACAGACCGTGTCATCCAGCCTGTCCTTAAGGAGAGTTATTTTACTGGTAGAGGGAAAAATCCCATGATGGAATTGCTCATTCTGTCAGAGGTTAATTTTGTTCTGGTGACCATTAAAAAGAGAGAGAGAGAGAACAGTGTGTTTTAAAAAGAGAAAAATAAAAGCCCTTTAAACCTTTTGTCTGGATGCTTTGTTTTCAAAAAGTGGCAATTTAGGAGGAGCTCTTTAATAGTAGAAAAGGCTGTGCTAAAAGCACAATGTTTAATGGTGCCTATTCTGCTTCCCCATGGCTAACAAAATGTTCCGAAAATGGGGAAGGCTTTATCAATCTGTATTCACTTTGTATTCACATTAACCCTTCACTTCTAAGGGTACTGGGTACCTGGGACCCCTTCTCATTTCTCCTTGCACTCCTGACCCGTGGCTGTCTCCTAGTTCCAGAGATCATCGACGGCAGGACCTTCACAGCGACAGTGGTGGGTCTGAACCCTTGGGTGGAGTATGAATTTCGAGTAGTGGCTGCCAACCTGATTGGGATTGGAGAACCCAGCCGACCTTCAGAGAAGAGAAGGACTGAAGAAGCTCGTAAGTAGTGGTGGGCAGATGAGTTAAATCTTGTGGAATAAATTAATAAATGCTCAGGGACGCTAAGGGATGAGTTGTGCTGGAGGAAGCTGAGGAGCACTTTCTGCGCCCACTGCTCTCCTCCCTCGTGGCACATTGTTTGTGGAGCTCCTGATGGGTTCCTCTGCTCACTCTGGGAGTATAGGAGGACTTCATGCTCTGCAGCAAGCAATGATTTTCCCAAAAAAAAATGGTATTTGGGCAGGTTTTTTTGGAAAATACTGCCCATTATCCATTGTTGGGAGATGTTCTCTGAGAGCAGTCCTTCTGCTCTCCCGTGATCAATGTGATGGAAACTCTGGATTGCAGACTACAGCACGTTGAGAGCAGGAGTCTGGGCTTCACTGCCAAAATGTCAGCTGTCCCTGGATGCTGGGGGCTTTCCTCATTCTTGGAGTAACTTGGACCTCACCTTGGGGGGCCGTCAGTGTTGGAGCAACTGCCCTGGGCTGCCCTTTGAGTCTGATCATTTCATGAGCTTTCTGAAGGGCTGGTCATTCTGCAGAGTGCAGTGGTGACCTTCCATAGGGATATCAGCATGTGCTGCTGGCCTGCAGAGCTCTAAAGCTCCTTGATGCTGTCCCCATCTTTTGATCTGGCAGCAGGGTGTCTTGGCAAGAAGCCGGCTCAGCGTGGTGGCTATGGGGATATGAGCCTTGGCTACAGGAGGCTGCCAGGCTGGGGCTCCTCTGTTCTGTTTTACCCTGTACTGGAACAGAATATGAAACAGGAAAATAAATACAAGCCCTTTTTTATGAAAGATAAATGTTTAAACTAAGCTATTAGTAACTGAATACACACGTTAATTGACATACTTTTAATATAGCCTTATTGACATACTTTTAATGTGCTATTTGCCATGGCAAATTAGCCATTTCCTCACAGCATTTCTGGCAGGCAGCAGGGGAAGGCCCGTGGAGCCCTCTTGCTGTGCAGGTCGATGTTCATTTCATTGGGCTTTTCTGAGTCACCACACTCATCTCCTACGTCTTTCTTTGCAGTTCCTGAAGTGACCCCCGCTAACGTCAGCGGCGGTGGAGGGAGCAAGTCTGAGCTGGTCATTACTTGGGAGGTAAGTGGAGCCCGAACAGGGAGGGAAATTAATAATCCTCATCTAGATGCACCCTTTCACCCCAGGCCCCAGAGAAGCTTCTGTCTGTGTCAGACAAGGTGTGGTAAAAAGCCCAGATCGTGTGATGAAAATAGCCCAGCTATTGAAACTGCCCTGAGCCTCTTCCCCATCCCTGAGCAGGGACTGCCACAAACAGGCTGCGCGTCGCCACGAGCTCGGCTTCTCATACAGCAAAACATGGGTGGGCAGAAGCAGAGTTTGTGAGACCCAACATGGCACGTCCCAACCTGGCTGAGAACTCTTGGGTCTATTCCCAAGCTCCATCCTTCGCCCTGCACCGGGAGGTGGGCGGCAGGCGGTTAAGAGTTAGCCCAACACGCCGCATGCTGGCTAATGAAAGCAGCAAGAGGAGATGCAGAGATGAAAAATGTTTAATATTCCTTAAGGCAGCTGGGGTTAGAACTTTAGTCATTTGTCTGCTCATATTTTCATGTTATGATGCGATGCAGCTGGCATATTTTTCCTAATAATGAACTTCACTAGACATGCTAACACTTCCACTTAGCGCTATTTCTGACCAAGCTGGCAGAATGAATCGCCAGAGATATTTTTAAGGTTATTAAAAAACTATAAATGGGTTTTTGTCCTTCCTGCACAGCTCAGTGTGCTACATTTCCTTCTCCGTTGGACTAATTAGCTACGCCGTGTCTCCTAAAGATCCGGCAATATGTTTCAAAAACACACATGGCAAGAACATCAGCCGTGACTTTGAGCCATAATTTGCACCAAATATAATTTGTATTTTGATAGGACGGTCAGTTTATTCTTTTGAATGTCCAGAGGCCTTTTCTTGGTGGCCTGGGATCAGTGGGAGAGTGGCCCAGACTTACAGGTTATTCATTACAGTGAAGCTTTGGAGTTTGATGCAGATTTGGGGTGGGGCAAGCCTGAGGGTAGGAAGCAGCACTGTGTCCAGACATGAGCTGGAAGGGATGGGTTGCTGCTTCTAGCTGTGACCTAGCACTTACCAGCCCTTTCGTGTCCCAGTCGTGACAAGCCACTCCCTGCCGCTGCGGTCTCCAATGGGTCACGTCATATGGGATGTCAGCTGAACCAGTCCAATCGGCTAGCAAGGGACCACCAGTCCCCGCAGTGAGGGACCACCAGCCCCATGCTGGCTGGGACGTTGCCAGGGTATGTTCTGCAGGGCTTCCCCAAGACGTGAGAGCAGCTGCACAGGTATTGGGAAAACAGGAGCCGTGTCCTCGGTTCACCCCAACCAACCCCAGCCTCTTCATCACAGAGTGCCTCCAATTACTGAGGCTGCATCCAGGCAGTGAAGAGAGCTGGGTGCCGGTGGAGAGAGGCTAAGGCTTGGGAAAAGTGTCTTCTGGGGATGCTGCTTTCCCCCCAGCTGCAGGTTGCTGTCAGAGCAGCAAAGCTCTCACACAGACAGGCCGGGGTGAACTCAGGTTAGACTGGAGAGGAGAGCGGCTCTAATCTTTGCTGCGGCCAGTAGCTTTCGAAGGACCGAGAGCTAAACTAGCCAGCTTGCAGATGGAGAGAAAAACACTTGCTGTTGCTGAAAGTGCCATTTCTCCCATGGTCTGCTGCCCACAGACAGTGCCTGAGGAGCTGCAGAACGGTGGCGGCTTCGGCTACGTGGTGGCCTTCCGCCCCTACGGCACCGTCAGCTGGATGCAGACAGTCGTGGCCTCCCCGGACGCCGCCAGATATGTCTTCCGCAACGAGACCTTGCCGCCCTTCTCCCCCTACGAAGTTAAAGTGGGGGTGTACAACAACAAGGGGGAAGGGTCATTCAGCCCTGTGACAGTCGTCTACTCGGCGGAGGAAGGTAGAGCCAGGAGCCCACCCCACCACCTCTCTCTCCTCCCCGCTGCTGGACAGGGGGAGGTTGGCCGGGTCTGAAAGGGTTTAGTATCCACCTTGACATATCCTTTGATACCTAATCCTTGCTCTGATTTATAATAAATGGCGAGCCATGATTAATTCTTTTGATAGTCATTAAAATAACATTAATCGTAATGAAATCTTTTGATATTAATGGAAAAGTAATATGTAATCTGGAAAGAATTCCACTGAGATTTACAATGAATTAATGTCCACTGATTAGAAAATGTTCCCTCTTGTCCTAATTAGAGTACATGGTATCCTGGGCAGAGTTTAGTAATGACATCTTATTATTCCATAGGCAGAGGAGCGGTGCTGTCTGGCACAGGCTGACAGGCCATCATTTTGAAAGGGGGAGTTGGTTTTGGTGGCATGCCTCTTGTCCCATGAAGGAAATCGATCCCTTGAAGTTCAGGACTAACTGAATGTCAAAGTGAAAACTCTTAATTCTGTTTTTAACTCCTCAACCCAGAGCCGACGAGAGCCCCAACCACTGTTCTGGCCAGAAGTCTTTCTGCCTCAGATGTTGAAGTTTCTTGGGCCCCGCCTCGGGAGAACCAGCACAAAGGCAGAATACAGGGATATGAGGTATGGAAACACAATGCCACGTCCTTTCCGGATTATTCATTGAGGAGACACAGAGATACATCACGGCCAGTTGATGCTGTGCTGTTCCTGCCTGCTGTGGGGTGGGTGGGTTCCCATGGCCAGTCTCCTTCCTTTTATCTCTGTACGGGGTGGGTTCTCTCACACGATGAACAATCACACGTCTCTCTGTGCCTGATCTGGCTGAAAATGGAGAGCAGAGCTTGCTGGGGACATCCTGGGGTATGTGTTTCCATGGCCAGGCAGCATCCAAGGGCCTGGGCAGGGAGCGTGGCAGCCAAACTGGTTCCTACTGAGAAGCGATTGTGCCAGGGACCTGTCCCTGACAGATCTGCCTGGCGTCTGTCACTGGGCCACTTGCATTTTGGGCAGAAGCACCAGAGAAACAACCGTGTTCCATCAGCCTGTGGGGAACACGAACCTGCTGTGCTCTCAGGTCCGGTGCTGGAGACACGATGAAAAGGAGGAAAACGCCAAGAGGATTCGAACTGTTGGCAACCAAACGTCAACCAAAGTTAGCAACCTGAGAGGCAACGTGCTGTATCACTTGGCTGTCAGGGCATACAACACGGCTGGGACCGGCCCCTCCAGCGCCGCCGTCAACGTCACAACCAAAAAGCCACGTGAGTGCTTGTGGGGATGTGGGTTTTCCTGGGAGGATTCTGCCTGCGCTCCCCTCTCATGTTTTGAAGCTTCCTCGAGTCTGAAGGAGCTGTCAGACTTCTCTTGGCTGGGGTTTTGTGCAGAACACTTCCCAGCTTGGGGTTTTTTTTCCCCTCTCGTATTTTTTCTCTCCTTTTTTTTTTTCCTCCTTTTTTTTTCCTCCTTTTTTTTTCCTCCTTTTTTTTTCCTCTTTTTTTTGTAAGGCCCTTCTCTGTGTGAAGTGAGCAGAGCATGCAAAGCTGAAATCACAGCAGCTCAGGAGAATTAAATATTTATCTCATCGTTCAAGAGGGCTTTTTTTCTTCTGGTCTGAGACATGTTGAGCAATTGACTGAATCCTTTCTGCGTTTAGACCTCTGTGTTGTGTCACACCTCCAGTGACCAGGAGGGCACGGATCACAAAACAGCTCATTAGCTTCCCAGGGTGATAGTGGGCACACTGGGCCGTGGTGGTGGGACTGGGAGGGATCCCGCTGGGCAACGTTTCTCCTTAGAAACATCGTGCTGGGTGTCTTTTGGTACAGCACCCAGTCAGCCTCCTGGGAACATCATGTGGAACTCCTCTGACTCCAAGATCATACTGAACTGGGACCAAGTGAAAGCACTGGATAATGAGTCTGAAGTGAGAGGCTACAAAGTGAGTATCTTGCCAGCAGCAGCAGCACTGCCCTGCACCTCCTCCCTGCCTGCAGCAAGCCCTCCCTGAGCCCCAGCGGTCCCAGAGCCTGGTACTGCGCTCTAGGGAATGTTGCCACGAGTCCAAGCTCAACATGGGGTCTCTAGCAAGACGGGACATGGTGTTAGTCACAGTACTTACATGGTTTTCCAGGTTAAGACAGGAGCAGAGACCATGCTGAGTACATTCTGCAGCAGTGCTCACCCCTGTGAGCATCAGTGCGGGTCTCAGCCCACAGACCATCACTCACCCCTTCCCTCTGAAGCTCCCACATGAAGGACAGCTCTCCCTCTTTGGGGGAAGCCTTCCACACTGCAGTTGGTGCTGTAATTGCAAACCTCAGGGTTCATTTTAGCTTCATGAAGCTACAGATTTCACCAGGGGGCTCCACCAGGTCTGTGATGCTGCACATGGGCATCGCCCCGCTCCCAGTGTCACCTCCGTGCCCGCTGTGCTGGTGGGGGGCTGCACTGAAACCCCAGCAAACGCTGCTGTGTGACCACACCAGAGGCAGGAGCGGCGGATCCAGAGGCCCTGGGGACAGCAGCCATCCCTGCATCTCTGCCTCCTTTTCCCTCCCTGCTGCAGGTTCTGTACCGGTGGAACAGGCAGAGCAGCACGTCGGTCATAGAAACGAATAAAACCTCGGTGGAGCTCTCGCTGCCCTTCGACGAGGACTACATCATCGAGATAAAGCCGTTCAGCGACGGGGGCGACGGCAGCAGCAGTGAACAGATCCGAATTCCAAAGATATCAAGTAAGGATGGGGGAGCCAGGGGGCAGGAGGGCGTCATGGGGAGCTGGTGTCCCCAGCCTCGCTCCTCCTCACCCGCCAGCGGGACAGACCTGCTTCCCTCCAGCCAGCCTCTGGGTCTGCAGGCAGGGATGGGGCAGAGATTCGGAGTGGGGACCCACTGTAGGTCTGGCCATTGCCTGTGCAGGGACCTGAAACCCAGGCTTAGGTAGGACCAGAGGTCATTTCTGATTTCACCCTCAGTGACAACTAAGCCCCAAGAAATGCCATCATGAGTAGCTACATTTGCATTCAAGGTTTCTAGGCACTTTCCTCTCTCTTACTTCCATACTCATATATATATATCTATATGTTGAATATATTGTTTCACTGTAATTCACCATAACAAAATACAAGATGTGGTGTTCAGAGGCTTTTAAATTTATAAGGCCACTGTATAGCCATATTCCATTGTGTGCTGGATGCATAAATATTTATTTAGGGAAATGAGGTTGTGTAGAAGAACAAACAGAAAGGAGAGTATTTTATTACACAACACTGCTTTTGCAAGATCTCCCTGTCCCATCTTCCATTAATAATGCCACAGTTTATAAGCTGCATTAAATCAGGAGCCTCTGCAATGCAGGAATATGGCATTAAAATTACAGCAATGTAAAAAACCAGGGGTGAGAGCGGAATTATCTCCACCATGGTTGTACACTGTGGCTGTATAAACCATGCAGAGGAATTTAATCAGCAGACCCAGGAGAGCAAAGGGGAGTGGGAACGCATGCCAGCCTCTATTTGGCTCAATGTGGTGGGCCATGGAGCAGGTACACAGCTCCTCCAGGACTGGATCCTGCCGGGTTTGTGCCGTGAGTAACACCTTGAACATAGTGCAAACGTAGGAGAAAGAAATCAGTAAACAGAATCACAGAATTACCAGGTTGGAAAAGACCTTTAAGATCATCTAGTCCAACCGTTCCCATCCTAAACTAAACCATATCCCTAAGTACCTCATCTGCCCTTTATTTAACACACCCAGGGGTGGGGACTCAACCCCCTCCCTGGGCAGCCTGTGCCACAGCCCCACAACCCTTTCAGGGAAGAATTTTTCCCTCACACCTGAGCTGACCCTGCCCTGGGGCAGCTTGAGCCCATTGCCCCTTGTCCCATCTCCTGTCCCCTGGCAGAAGAGACCATTGCCCACCTCTCTGCACCCTCCTGTCAGGTCAGTGGAGGTGGGGAGTAGGTCTCCCCTCAGCCTCCTCTTCTCCAGGCTGAACACCCCCAGCTCCCTCAGCCACTCCTCAGAGGATTTGCCCTCCAGCCCTTTACCCTGCCTGGTTGCCCTTCTCTGGACTCGCTCCAAGACCTTGATGTCCTTCCTGAGGTGAGGTGCCTAGAACTGGACCCAGCACATGAGGTGCAGCCTCACCAGGAGAGGGGCACAATCACTTCCTGGACCTACTGGCCACACTATTGCTGATACAAAACAGGCCACAAAGTGATGTAATTGTGAAAGCAGCCTCAGCGCCACAGGGGTGGGAGTTTAACTTAAACCAGAAACCCGGACAGGGAGGTGAAACAGGAGGTTACTGAAGCAGGAGGAGGGGACTGTGCCGGGGGTCCGACCCTCCCAGAAACCATGGCACCTCCTGCCACCACCACGCTTCATTGTGGGGGGGGAACAGAATTCCAGTGTGGGGGAGAGGTTGGGTTAACTAAGGCCTCTCCCATGGCCCTCACCTCATCCTCTCCCCTCTCTCCTTTGCTCAGATGCGTACGCGAGAGGATCCGGCTCGTCGACCTCCAACGCCTGTACACTGTCAGCCATCAGCACAATAATGATATCGCTCACAGCACGCTCCAGTTTATGACAAAAATTACATACAGGACTTCTTGTTTATAATATAAGCAACATTTAGCTAGTTGTTTTGAAGACACCCAGTACTAAGTAATATTGTGGTTTGAGTACATCTTACTACTGGAAAAATGTTTATGCTTCTTTAGGAATGGCATTATACAGTACTTCCTCAAAGCAAATATAGCTTTGTCTGAAGTTTCCTTGGAAACTCTGCAATGCACTGAAAACATCTGTAATATGATGTTACCAAAGCAGTTTACATATGTCCTTATATGCATATTTTTTATTATATATTTAGTGTTTTATAGAATTTTTTAAAGTTAACATATGATGTAGATATTAATTTTTTTTCCTCTGCTCTAAAACGCTACGGACGACATTATCACAACAATATTGTTTTGGAATTTTTTCCTTTCTGATGGAGAGTTCAAAGTTGTTCTCAGTAAATTGGCTGCAACTGTACAGTTTTACAAGGCTGCACCAGGCAGAACTGTTCCAGATGCGGTTGGGAATGCGGCTGGATTTCAGTGGAGGTCACCGTGATCCTTGTGGTAGATTGAGTGCTCATAACACAGGAGGTCTTGTCTTTTATTCAGAGGTCTAAGCAAGGCAAACTGGAAACACTCAGTAAGAGCGCTGCAATCTTGAAAATCCACACAGATTTTGGTCGTTTGTGGACTACAGGACCTGTAGCTGAAACGCTGGCATCATGCAGTAAGCGGCTGGTTTTTTGCTGTCTTGAAATAGCTTTGTCTTGATCATCGTTAGCATTCAATGGGGTAGGAATGAAGATACTGCAAAGATGCCGTCTCTGCCTCTAGTGACAGAAAGGGACAGGTACCCAGAGAGAGAAACGACACGGTTCTCGCCTCCGGGTGTAAACCTGGCTAAATGCACCTTGCTCCAGGGGAATTTTCCTCCAAGGAAATTAGAAGACAGCACCTCTGAGACGTAAAGCTGCCCTGGGTCCGTTGTCTGAACACGCGCTCGCTTCTCCGTGCCCATCGGACTGTAACTCCTCATCCTTCATAGCTCCGCGGTGTGGGAAGCACGTAGGAGATCCCGTCCCAACGCAGAGCAGCAGAGGAGCCACGTGGTGCTCAGGCTCCCACAGAGGTGCAGGGTGTCCATGGGGAGGTGGGATCCCCTGCTGGGAAACCCACAGTTCTTTAGAAGCTCTTCATAGACACGTGGAAGCAAAATATGAGGCACACCAGTACGAGTCACGCTGGAAAACAACAATATCCACAGCAGAATAATTCTTCTTAAGAGAAGGACTGTTTGTTACTATGGGGTAATTTTGTAAGTTCACTCAGATGGGATAATGCTAGCAAAAGGAACAGAATTTTCTATAAAATTTTCAAGTTTAAATGCGCTGCAGTGGTTTATTATTATTATTATTTTCCCTTATAGCTTGAATTTGCCTGTAACTCATCCTTTTTTTTTTTTTTTTTGCTTACAAAATAATACAGTTAACTTTTAGACCTTCTAAATATATTTATTCAGTAACTCATAATCAGGATTCCACTTGTGTAAAAGTCAGGGGTGTTGACCAGAGAAATATTGTCAGTATTTCAAGCTGTGTTCCTTTCTTAGTTTGATATGGTTACTTCTATGTAAAAAAAAAAAAAAAAAAAAAACCCAAAAAAAAAAACCACAAAAAAAAGACAAAAACAAGAAAAATGGAACAAAACAAAACAACAACAAAAAAAAAAAAGCTTCTGTAGTTTTCTCCCCGGTGTAAATGATATTTATCAGTGATCTAGCAGATGTAATCTTTTTTTAAAGGTATTGGTAATAAAGATTCTGTCATTTGTAAAGATACCTGTCTGCTGGGAGCATTTTTTTCTCCATGTTTCATTGTAGCCAGTGACAAATCTCCCCACAGCACCTGCTGGGGTTGTCATGGATGTACAGGTACAAACCAGGAGCTGGGTTCAGTCCAAACTTTGTGGAGGCAGGGAAACAAAAAATAATCTTATTTATATGCCTCTGCTTTGATTCTGCTTTGGAATATGCCTGTGTGGGTGAACTTTAGGTGGTAACATCTATTTCAGTACAGTCCTGAGCGTTCTGAGGTGTGTGAGCGGAGTCTCACTGGTCCTGCGCCCCAGTGACCCCCCCACCCAGGTACAACACGGCTGGCTGTCCGCCTGGGTCTCTGAGGTTTTTGGGGAGTGCTGCTTGGAATGGCTAAACCCACCCAAACCCTTTTATGATGCTGATGGCAGCGCAGGAGTCATACAGTTGCACCCTGCATCTCCAAGGTGCAGCATTGTGCTTGGCAGTCCCTGAAACTCCAAACTGGAGCAGCCAGGTAAGGCGGTTTGGGGGGTTTGGATGTAAAATCACTGTCTCTCAAGGTGGGAGAGGGGTGTGATCCTGGGGTGTGCTCAGGGACGGTGGGGAAAAGCTGCGGCAGGCAGAGCGTGCTGGGGTTGTGGCTGGGTTTAAAGGGAGAAAAAACTTCAGGATGAGCATTTCTGTGCATAAAATGTGTCACTGATGTGGGAAGTTGGGGCACAGGCTGGCGTAAGAGTGGCAGAATGTGACACACAGCCCCAGGCATGGCCTGTCCTCTACGTTCCCACTGCAGAGCTGGTGAACAGCAAGTGGCAATGGAAGGAAATCACCCAGGATGTGCTGAACATGCTCCCAAAGGATGACTGCTCCAAGCATGATGGCTGTGAGGAGGCAGCGCTGCCAGGAACTGACTCCCTCCCCCTTCATGGGCGACCCTTCAGTGAAGGTGAGGTACCCCCACCCACACCCCTGGTGAAGACAGCACTGGGCTGGACCCATGGCCTGGCTGGGGAAATGAATGCTCCTGCTACTTCACACTAGCTCACTTTTAGTTCCTAGAGCAAGTAGAACATCCATGTGATGCTTTCAAAGCCCTCAGGCCCTGACAGTCCCGGAGGAAACCCATCCTTTGGGAAGCACCCAGGTCCTGGCACGCCCTTGCTGGCCAGAGGAGCAGCCAAAGGGGTTTTCTCAGTATCACTGGCTCATTGCAGTCATCTGCATTGCTCTCCCTTGATGCACAACGTTATCAGTGACATGGAAAAGCAAAAGTGGATTTCACCCCCCCCCTCACCACCCCAGCTCCCTGCCCACATGTCCAGGGAATGCCAAGGCTGCTGTGGCCTTCAGAGCGAGTCCTGAGAGTTCAAACGGCTCAAATGCAAAATACACTGAAATATGTGCCTGTGATATCTTGCCATTAGTGGGAATGAAATTATTTTTAGAAATCTTATGTATTAGCCCACTTGAAGGCGTGACATAAAATTACAATAAATGGAATTCTCTTTAGTCTCATTTCTAGGATTTTGGTAATGAAATTCGGATTTTTAGACTGTTGAAGCTGGGTACCTCAAATCCATTAAAATCATATGCAGGAGAGATGTTTGAGGCACAAACGTTGTTACATTAATGAGCTGCATTAATTTTGATGGAGCCTTGCTATTTCACCCAGATGAGAACCAGCTCATTCGTTACCATTATTTTCATTCTGCAGCTCCTGGGAACTCCATTACATTTGGCACTTTCCAAACCATATATTTACTGGGTCAAATCTTGCTTTTTTCTTGTGCGTTGATGTGATAACCCCACCTCTGGCCAGCTCGACAAGAGGACAGGAGGTTTCCTGGAAGCAGAAGGGACTCTACAAGAACAGAACTTCATGGTCTGCAGCCAGAGACGTCAAAGCCGAGCGGTTGTTTCAGGCAGGAGGTTTATTTGGTAACTCCCCTCATGGATTACACAACATAAGTAAACAAATCACAAGCAGAAACCAACGCTCTCGAGCTCGGTTTGCTTAACATGGAACAGGAGAGAGAAAAGAAACATGCATCGCTGTACTGGGCTTGGATCTCCAACACCCAAAGGCAGCTGAGGCTGCAGAGGAAGGAGGAGCCCAGCTCCTTGCAGCCCACAAAACCTTTTAGGAGCACCACAGGGCCCTTGGCACGATCCTTCAGGTTCTGTACAGCCAAAAGCCACATTCCCAGGCTGTACATGTGAGGGAGTTTAGCAATTTGTGGTATTTGTCTTTTATTATTTTTTCTTTCTTCCCCTCCCCCCCCCCGCTAGGCTTTACCCTCATGTGCCAAGGAGCAGATGATGTCAAATGCAAGGGGCTGCAAAGGAGCCTTGGACTGGAAACTGAGCCAACTGGGAGCGCCCTGCACTTCCCCCCCATCCCACAGCCCCCAGTGAGCAGCCGGGGTGGGGGCAGACAGGCAGAACCCACCCATCCCAGTGGCATTCCCTCACTCCGGAAAAGGGAGCAGAAGGCACACAGGTGATGCTCCCATTTCCTGCTGAAGCCAAGGCCTCACAGCGTCCAGGCTGCAGCCTGGGCTGGACACCGTAATCCCTGCGCAGGCATCAGCCGTCACAGCCCCACCAGCTTCACCCAGGGGATGTTTCAGCTCCAGGGAAACCAGGATATTAAACCCACCTACTTTCTTCTGCAAGCTGCACAAGTCTTCCAGAGAAGAAAATAACCTGCAGATAAAAATATACGTCCGTGGAGCAGGAGAGGAATGAACAGTGAGGACTCCTCTGCGTGCTGGGCAGCTGGGACACCTGAGGAGAGACGTGCAGCCCGCATCAGGGTATCGTTAGTTGAATGTCCTTATCCATGCAGTAGCAGAAGTACATGAGCTTAGGCATTTTTAACCCTGTCCTGGAATTTCACAGAAAAAATGGGAGGGTGAGACTGCTCCCCTACCTAGGTATCCCCATGTGCCTGGCACAGAGGGGTCTGAGCAGGTAGAGCCGGCAGCATTCCAGGAGCCGGCAGTGCCCAGCCAGGGGGTGGGAGCTCTGGCTGGGGGCTGCCAAGGGCCCTTCAGCTGCCAGTGGCTCATGAGTAGAGACTCCTGTCAGTTTTGTGCAGTATTTCATAGCTGTTCACCAGAACACTTTTCAGTTCCCAGTTTGGTTGTGGCTCCTCGCAGGCCAGCAGCGCACACAGTCCGTGCAGCACCCCAGGCCACGCTCACGAAGCATAAGCAAGAGTTATGCCTGTGGCAAGGCTCCAGCACACACGTAACCAGATGTCGACATTCAGTCAGTGAACAGCATTTCCATGGAGGTTATCCAGGTTATTTGCTGAGTGCATGGTGTGTCATGGAGTGTATCAGAGAAGGCAAAGTGGGAGTCCCCACTTGTGATGGAGTCATAGTAGCACCAGGGATGACAGCACTGGGGTGCTCTACAGCTCATTTTACTCTTTTCCTGATATTTGACCCACCTTGGGCGCTGCCAGGGGCCACAGGTTGGTACCTTGCTGCCAGACATAGGATGCCCCAAGTCCCAGTTTGAATTTCGCAGCTTGCCAGAGGCATTTTTAAAACAAACCAAAACTCTCACAGATTAAGCTGTCAAGTGAGAAAAAGCAGCCATGAGTTCTTTTCCAATGGTTTTTCCCTATGCAGCTGCTGTACCACGTGTTTATATCCTGTTTAAACTGGGACTTTTTGTCTAATAGCTTAGCATTACGCGAGGAACTTCATGGAAGCGAGTCCTCCTTCCCCAGCTGGACCCACCGCCACAGCAGAGGTGACAGGAAGCTCACTCCGGTGATGCTGGGTGACAGCAGCCTTGCCAGCCCTGACACCTCTCAGAAGACAGAGTCATTGAGGGTACTGCAGTAGAGATCTTCGGTGAAGCTGCCAAACTCGATCTCGGTCTCACTGGTGTAGGTACGTGCTCTCTGGAAAGCAAATACGGCTTTTAGCTGGCTGGCTGGGAGGGAAACTGAGGCTATCAATCAACTAAACTGGGCTAATTAAGAGAGAGGAGTTGTGGCATAGTGTTTTAAGCCTGCTTGAAATCTCTGTTAGGAAACAACCGGTGCAAATAGCCTCACGGTACTGACACGAGTTGGTGTGTGTAAAGAGGGATTTGCCCAAAAGGTTTTCAGGGTAAGAGCTAAGAAAGAGCACTGGGATCAAGAGAAGGATTCCTCCAGAAAGTTCACACTGCTGCTGAGGTTCTCACAGGGCTGCTCATCACTCTGCCCCTTGGGCCAGCAGCCCCCTGCACCCACAAGTTTCCCACTCAGCCACAGTGGCCAGCAGACAGCCCTCGGCAGCCAAGGGTGGAGAGCCCGGGGAAGAGCCAGACGGTGTGTTAGGAGGCACACACACCTATCTGAACAAACAGCAGCAAGGAGCCCACTTGTATGTCCAGATCCCCACACAAGCAGAGCTGCACACACAAGCGTGCAGGGACAGGGTGCCTCTCGGACGGAAGGAAGCAGAAAGCAGTAGTTGGGCTGCCGGGAAGCCCGCTGGGGTGGCGGGAGGCAGAGCTGCTCCTGGGGCCCAGCCGGTTCCCACGGGCTGCGCTGGGCTTTCATCACCTCACCTCGCTGTTTACACTCCGAATTTAGGAATTGAATGTCCACAACAAACAGCTGCTGGGGGTTTCACTCTCTCAGGACATCTCAGCAGACAGCAGGGCCGACTGTCACCCTCCCTCACAGCCCCCATGCCCCCAGCCAGTATTGCCTACCTGCACCGAGCTCACTTCAGCTAAAGAGACGACTAGCTACTGGGCAGTGCTGCTTTTAATAACATGACACAGCCTCTGTAAGCTCACAGGTTTTTAGCTGCAGTGTTAATATTTGCTATTTCTCATATGCTTGTTTGTGATACCCTAAGTCATGTTATTTTTCAACCAGTGAATTTAATTAAAACCAAACATTATATGATAATCTTTTAAACCTGTTTCCTTGGCCAGACCATGGAATAAGAACGATACCCCCCAAAAAATCATGCCCCTATTCTAAGGGCACAAATTAAACTGAAGTCACTGAGCAGCACTTCCCTTGAGCAGACAATAAGGAGCTTTATCTTATCTGTAAGGCAAATGTATTTATCGGGAAGCAACAGCAAACATAATAAGGCTTAAGACCAGCTTAACAGTAGGACTAAAACATTTCCCAGTGTTAGGTTATAAATCAGCTCTCCAGCAGCCAACCTCCAGTCACTGCCAAGAGCTACCTGGGTGGAAGGACCAACAGCACTGCAGTTCTGTACCAAAGGCATCTCGTACGAAAGGTGTCTCCTTATGAAAGGCAGAGCACTTGATAATAGCACTTAATCTTTTGGGTTGTTTTTAAACCATTTCCCCCCCAGAAAAACCCTACAAAGAAGGCCAGATCCAGAGCTACTGCAGACTGGAACCCGTCCTCAGCAGCGGAGGTGGCCATGCGACCAGGTGAGACCCAACCACAGCAGCTACCATTGCAAGAACAGCCTGAAAAATTGCCAAATTCAAGGAATACCTCAACATTCCCATCAGGGCTGTGTGCACGTGGAGTGTACTGCACCCCTGAATCTCCACTCAGCGTGTTTTGCACATGTTTGACGGTGTAGCCCACGTTTAATAGGGGTATTAGAAATTCTGTGAGGTCAGAAGGCTTTAGCTGAGCACTAACAAGCTGTGCGCTCCCAGCCTCACCGGGAAAGAGCTGCACACCCACACAAGCCTTCCTTCTGGTTAAAGGGGGAAAAAAACAACCCCAAAACAGCAAAGAGTGACTGAAATGTTACTTTACCTCGTAGTCGTTGGGGAAGGGATCTCTGAACTTGTTGCTGGGTGTTGGAATTGGTGGGAAGAGCTTACTCCATACGTGGTTTCTGCAAAACACAGCGGTGGGAGGGTGTGAAAGCATTGCTTTTTGGGGTGGACAACGTGTCCGACAAGCAGCAGGTGTTTAGCCCTGTGTGAAGACACGTCTCCTGGCAGTGCCACACCTCCTGCCCTGCTCAGTCATGGGCACCTGGCAGCAGCAGCAGGTTCAAAAGATGTCAAAGGAATGGATTGTGGTGCTCCAGCACACACCCTGAGCACTAGGC
The DNA here is from genome assembly GCA_013400835.1 of Zapornia atra. Lineage (NCBI taxonomy): Eukaryota > Metazoa > Chordata > Aves > Gruiformes > Rallidae > Zapornia > Zapornia atra. Next base: position 640,691 of record VZTU01005395.1, read on the forward strand.
AGGTGTGCCATTCCTAGCAGGACCCTTCCAGGTCCTGAGGACATGTGGATGGTGAAGAGGAGGTGGGCTGATGCTCTCCATCATCTGCCTCTCCCATCACAGCCGCAGCAGAGAGCTGGGCTAGTTCTGATCCAAGGGGACTTTGCCACAGCTTTTAACAGCCAGCACAGGCCTGTCTTGGGGAGAAATTAATTGCTGTGACCCATCTGTTCACACTCACGTTCTTCCCAAGGGCCATGTTGTCATGTACCTCATTTGGACAGGCAAGACAGGTCGCCTCTTACTCAGGCTTTGGTTTCAGGACATAATCTGCCTGAGTCTTGTGGCAGGAGAACAACCACAAATAATTGTGTGCTGAGGGAACAAGGTAAGGATGGGACCAGAGATGGCTGACAGTAACCAGTTCTGCTCAGCGGTGTAAGAACTCCTCCTGCTAACACCCTGTGAGGTACTCCTTCCCTCCCGGTGCTGCTGTGGCTCAAGCATGCAAACACAGGTATTCTTGTGAGAGCAACTGCTGCAGAGTGAAGGTTTTCTTGCCTTTGATACATCTCAGAATACAGATTCCACACTTCCAGCATCAAAATACACTTGCTGTCTCTACCCCAAGGCTGCACAGTGTCCAAATAGGTCATCAATGGAAACTTGGCTTGAGTGAGGAGTGTAGGATTCAGCTCAGGATTCAGCTGGAGCCTGTTCTGTGGAGCAAACCTGACAGCCACGACGCAGACATGGCCAAGGTGTGCAGCCTGTTGGTACCAAGAGCAGATCTGCTGCTCTGCCCCGTTTATTTTGTGACAATTCTCCTGGCTGATGTCTGGTTGGGTCAATGCTTATGTTCTTACAGTTACTCTTCTTCCAAAAGCTTTCTGAGTTCTATCAAGTTTCCTTTTAGCCTGTTTTCTGACTCTCAGCTTGGAGCTAAACCTCCCTGGGCGAGCTGCTGCTGCCTGGAAGGATACACTGATGCTTAACTAGTTACAAGGCAAGAGGAAGGGACATGCACTGCTCACGTGATAGACCTGACCAAGCAAGCTGAGTGATGCCTCCCCAATTGCTGTATATGGGGGAGGGTTTGTGACAGAGGTGTACAGACAGAAGTGGGAATAAGGGGAGGAAAAGCAGGGTGTGAGTTGGTTTTAGGAGATATTTGCATCCCCTTTGTTGAAACATTGAAGGCAGCCCAGCCATCACTGGCTGCAGACAGCAAGTCAAGCTCCGTGGTCACCACCAGCAGAGTGGGTGAGTAATGTGGCACTGCTGTAACTCAGGAGTGGGACAGGATATGTGCCAGTATTAGCACTCCTGGCATCATCTCTACTCTTCCCAGATTTCCTGCTCAGGGTTAGGTCTTGGTGAGGTTTGCAAGTGCTGTTGCCATCACGGCTCCTGCGCTCCATCGTGTCTCCCAAGCCTTTCAGGAGGAAGGCCACGGAGGCCACGTGGTTTCACCTGCAACTTATTTCAGCTCCGAGCATGGGTTTGAGTTATGCTGTTGCTGTGTGATGTAACCAAGAAGATTTGGGTTGGTTTGGAACTGGCGTGTTTCTAGTTGTGCTGTTTGTCAAGGAAAGATTGGGATGGAGCCAGATCAGAATGATTTATTGAGTCAGCAAAAGGCATTAGTTACATGTCACTTCTGAAACCGAATCGCCTAAGGAGGGGTGCACCAAAGCCCACCAGAGTGAGGCAGAAGCACACCTGTGTTGGGGGGGGGGGCTGCTTGCCCCTCAGGTGAAAGAATCTTTGCAGCGAGGTGCTGGCTGGGGGTGGTGGCAGTGGTGCCCTCAGCATCATCCTGTTCTCTTTTGCAGGACACTGAAAAGTTGCAGTTATGTGATTAAATATCTTGTCACCAAAAGTGTTCCAGTTACCTCTGTTCACCTCTACACAGGTTAGAGCACAGCCCCTTCCATTAGTGCTACTTGGGCCTTCAGGCTGTGGGTCTCCACGGGACCCTCGTGCCTTGACTGGGCATTTCAGAGCCTCAAGCTCTTGTGCCTGGTCTGTCTTTCTGAAATTTGCCACTTTCCCCACAGGCTGTGACATGAAAAGGACAAAGATAAATAAAGAGAAGTAAGTAAGGGAACAAGTTCTTCTTTTCCCTGCTTTACCCACTGTGATGAGACTGATAAATTATTTGTTTTCACAGGTTTTTAGAGCACCTTTTCTAGTGGCTTGTGCCCCCCCGAGATTCCCTGGGACATTTTCCAAATGACTTCCCTGTACCAGGTGGCTGGTGGCTGCTGGTCAGGGACTGGAGTGCAGTGCAAAAGAGGGAGGGGGGCACCTCGTGGAGCCTGGGGTGACCACACTGGTTTCAGGGGTGGACAGCTGCTGGCTGTCCTCATGTCAATTAAGTGGAGAGCAGCTGGGATCAAGTTATTAACTACATCCTCCTGTGGGCTCACCTCCAGGAGAAAACATCATTCCAAGGCCCAGCCTAAGGAAGTACAGGAGGCTCACTCACAAAGGCAGGGTGCAAGCTAGGAAAACCTTCAGTCATGCTGATCCAGACAGCAACCCCATCAGCTGCTGCAACGAAGTGAAGGGAACAGACCGTGCAAACAGTCCCACAGGACTACTTTGCCTTGTGGCATTTCTCCCAAATGGTGGGCTGGCTCTCTGGTGCCTGCAATCACCAGAAGGTACACAGAAAAATTTATAGAACTCTCTGCTCTAATGTAATTCCTTATAATGGCTTCAAATCATATGAAATTTGAAATTATTCTGTGGCTTAAATTGCATGGGACACATCATGAATTTTCAAGAGCAGTAAAAACTGAGAGTACAAGTAGAAATGTGATCTAGGGAACCTGCTCTATTTTTCTTTTTTTAATATCTGCAGATACAACACATGAGCACTGTGTTTCATCTTACATGTCCCACGTCCTCCCAGGGCGGGCTGGGGGAGCCAGAGAGGTGGCAAGGACACAGAGCAAGAAGCAGCTTGGCAAGGGTGGAGTAAAGCAAGTTCATGAAATTCAGTGCAGCAGGCAGGTAAAATTTTAATCACTGGCACAGATGGAATATAATGAGTCTTTGGGTGCTAGGGAATCACACACTAGCCAGGCAGAGAGAAACTCCTGGAAGCAAACGATGCTTCATCAAGCAGCTGAACCTGGACAAGTTAATTTAAACTTGCCTAATGTATTAAAGTTCATACAATGCATTTGCACAGCATCTTCAAGCTGGTCCTTGAGTGGAAGTCTCCCCCTGTGCCTATTTCTCCCTCTGTGCCTATTTCTCCCCCTGTATCTCTTTCAGGGTCTCTCCAGGGAGTAACTTTATAGCATCTAAATACTTGCAGAACTCCACAGGAAAACATGGAGTGGCATGACTGCTACTAACTGGTGTTGGAACTAACTGGTGTTTGTGTTTCCTGTCCCAAAGAGAGAGGAGAGAGCTGATGAAGATGATGCTGGTGCAGTGGAGGACCTACAGACAGGCCAATCTGTAAAAGAACCAGTGATGTGAGTAACAGTGGTTTGTGGATTTCCACTGATGCATTAAGGCTGCATAACTGGGGACAAGTGTGTATGAAGCAGAACATGAATAAACTCTGTAGAGTTACTCTGTCGTGTTCCAAAAGGCTTATTGAGACCTGCTATGCTACTTAAATTAAGAACAGGTTATCATAGACACCAGACACTTCAGGGAGAGTCAGTAAGCTATTCTAATATGACATGCCTGTAGATAAGAACTTGATTTGCTAAAGGAACTGTGGTTTGGAAAAGAAAATAGCCAAAGACACATCAGGATAACCAACAAATTAAAAGGCATTAAAGAAATACGTAAGAAATTAGCAGGATCGAGGACAGCACTTACATTACACAGAGCTGTTTATTGTGGACTGATAATTGCTGCTTGCTGCATGTTTCAGGGGAGAATCTTGTAATTACATTGATTCTTTAATTGACCACTTATGATTTAACTAGTCACAGCTACAGAAATCCAAAGCGTAGCCGGGTTTCTTCACAGTATGTTTTGGGAAGTTTGGTTATATGGCATCTGTTTCCACAACCTGGCATCCATAGCCTCTGTAGTAATTAAAAATAATCTAAACAGTTCAAAAACTCAAAGCAAACAATAGTTCAACCACAGAGGCACTAAATTTTTACCTCTACAGAGCATCTACTACACTCCTTGATGTCAACTGAAATCCAGACTACATGCCTGGGCACAGTATAGAGTCTGCAGGCTGAACCAGGCATGATTGAGAAAACATGCCTGGACATTTAAGCCACAAGAGATGCTCTCAGCAGCTTTCACCAGGGTTAAAGATTCTTCCCAGGGAAAACCACTGACCCAACCAGATCCACTGAAGTGAAGAAATGAGATAAGGGCAAACAGATTTTTAACAAACTCACCTCACTTAGTGTATGGTTTTGTGGTTAAATGAGTTATTATTGATAATTACCAAAGCTGATTATTACTTATTCAGTACTTCTGCTTTGTATAATTATGTTTGAACACAGTGCCCTTTCTTAAAGTTAAGGAAAAGCTTGTAACTTCCCTCATACCTGTTGAACAGCTAGTCCTTAGTTATAGTGTAATTAAAAAGAAGACGATGATACTTACATTTTGCATATTACAGCAACAAGCAGGAATGCGCAGCACATGAGCACACAAAGCACAGCAAGAATCCAGGCTATGGCATTTTCCAGTTTGTTTTGCCCTGAGTTTAAAAAAAAAGAAATTTTATATATATACACACACACACATATATATATAAATTCTATATATTATTGTAGGGCAGTTTATTTTAAACATGCATCTTATTAAAAAAAAAATCATCAGCTGTTTTATGTGATTACATTCAGATCACAAACTAACATTCAAATGATTATAGCTTGGTATCTGGAACCAGAAACAAAACTCATAGCTTCAAGAACAGTTTCTACTTTCTACTTTCAACAACAGATTTCTTTCATTTTAACGTGAAGGTGAGAACAAGCCGAGTTCCTGAGGTGCCAGGCCCACCCAGAAGGATGGCATGGTCCCCACACACACTGCCATGCAGCGAGCACACCACTGGTACTCAGCGAAGATGCTGTCTGCTGATAATATCAGGTACAAATGGTTTGATTCTCATTAAGCCATTCTTCACTGCTCTTAATCCTGTCTAGCCAGGAACTGGGTTCCTCTGGCTTCCTAAGCTTGCTTGTAAAAAAGACATCAAGCCCCTTGGTCCCTTCTCCTTGTGAGCTGGTTGCTGCCACATTCCCTGAGGAGGACTTTCCCCACTGCCTCTGTGTGTGAGCAGGCACAGGTATTCCTGTCAAGGCCACTGTTCTGAAAGGCATTGCTCAGTGGCCATGACCACTGATTTGTGGCACATTATGCCACCTAACAAAAACATTTACACTGAACTGCATTTTCAGAAGGCTGCCGAGTCAGTGTCTGCTTCTGACAACGACCTGTCCTGTGCATCAAGGTGTCAGCACTGCCATTGCCAGGTGATTGAAAGGATACACATCAGCCAGCAGCAGGAGTCTTGGGTTTATTGGCCCTGTAGACAAAGCAGTATTCCATTGCGGCCAGATTTGTTTCTGAGAAGCGAGGAGCTGCTCCTGCTGCCTCCACCAGCGGTCACCGAGAGCAACATGTGGCTGTCACCACGAGCAGGCCTGCGTGATCGGCCTGCGCCGCCGTGCCACCCTGACAGGGGTACACAGTCAGCCTTGCTGTTACAAACGGGTTGGGATGGCAGGGTCCTAAGTCTCTTATGTTGCTTGGCCCCAAAAAGGCACAGTCAGGCAACACTAAGGCTTGCTGCAACTCAGAGTACAGTGTGGGAGAAGCAGCAGTTGCAGAGGCTGTGCTGCGGCTCTGGGGACCTGCCCAGCATGCTCCTCCTCAGGCTTCTCTCCCAAGACTGGAGGGACCAGCCCATCCCTGACACCGCTGCAAACCAGCACAAGCCCATGCCCCTGCCTAGTGAGAGTTTTCCACACAGTCCATGGAACAGAGGGACCAGGCAGCACTTCCTCAGAGTGACACAGCCTGTAAACAGCAACGCTGACAAGACTGGACGTGCTGAAAGCCACCGGCTTACGCTGTATTGCGTCAGTGGGCTGCAACCAGCCTCAAAGTGCCCCTTCTCATAAGAAAAAGACAAAGTGATTGGGCCTCCCCTTGGCTATTTTTGAGATTTAAATACATTTTATTGAAGACCAATTTTATTTTATTTTTTTTTCACCCTCAGAATGAAATTTCCACATTTGATCTTTGCAGAGTGGGAGGGGAGGTGTCCATAATGGTGTCCAGGTTCCTCAGTCACTGCCACGCTGTGCATGCGTCTCTGCACAGCAGAGACAGCTCCAAAAGCTGAGGGGCCCTCAAATCTTTTCACCTTGCTGGGTGGCCCCAAACTTGACCTGTGGATCTTCTAAACTGTGAACTCTGGCAGTGGATGTTCACAGGTACCTACAGCTTCATCGATTTGATTCATGTTGGGCTGCCCTGCATAGTTAGTGGGGGGTCTCTATCCCCCTTGGCCACACTACTGGTGTTGATGTAGCTTGCTTTGCTAGTGATGCTTCTGAACCACCTTTCAGAGACGGCTGGTGTCAAGGTGCAGCTTTACAAAACGTGTTTTGGCAGCTCAAGGCTGCATTTCCCCACAGCCCAAGGAAAGAAACCCCAATTGTCTTTTGGTTGGTAACAAAGTTGGAGGTAACTGCTACAGGATGGGCAGCTGAGGCCAGTGTTTTTCTCAGGGTGTGGGCTCAGAAGAGGTCTACTGGTCTTAAAGCTGGCCTCATACAAGTATTTCACAGGTGCATGAGGCTAACACACAGGCCTGGTTTTCTTAATTAATGAGATGTTTGGTCAACCCCCTACCCCAGGGGAGTGGTCCAGTTGCTAAGCCTCTCTTCCAAGGGCTTCTCAGTGCCACAGAGCCAGATGGGAAGGCCAAGGGGATGTGTTAATAGGAAAGGCAGCAAAACACCAGCAAATGTAATTGCATTCATCAGCAAATAGATGTAAGAGGGAAAAGTGCAGTAAACAGGAGAGTGTTGGGGACCTTTTTTTTTTGGTGTGTGTGTGTTAGTGAAAACCAGGAAGTTAAGAAACTCAAGAGATAAGAGCAAAGGAGGATGTCTAAGAAGAAACAGTTGATAACGTACCATGATAAGGAAACTGTTATTTCCAGAAAAGCACGTTCAGCAAGCAGGACATACAGAACAAAGTGGGCAAAGCATCATGTTCCAAAGATGCTAAAACCATCCTCTTCCCTGCCTCCACCTGCCCCAACATGTAAGAGTCTGGATAGCTCTAGTAATAGTTGCCAAGATCACTCATGTTAACTTCCAGCATGGACACCACAATGCATGCCATCGAAAAACATGTTATCACTGTGTAAGTAATGCAGCTAAAAGGCCTGGCCTAGACCTCAGGCCTTAAGTCAGATCAAAGCAGCCTCTGAAAACATAAGCACGTGAAAACAAAATGCTGCCTAAGATACCTCTCCCCACGTTCAGGAGTTTGCTTGGAAGAGGTTTTAATTACTCTTAATGGAACACAGATTTAACTCCCCTTGGCATTAAGAAGCCAGTTTCTTCCTTCAAATACCTATTTTTCTGGCTTCAATTAAAATTCCTTGATGGCGTGTGTGGCCATCGTTAGGCAGCTCTTGCTCTCCAGCAATGTAACAACACTCACTCCAAGGCAGAAGCATGTCATTCTTACCAACATAGATAACTTCAGTCCAGTCACTCCAAACTCCTCTGGCACAGCAGATGTGCTGGTTAGCTCTTATCTGTACAGCGTACCGGCTGGTACCATCAATCCGAACTCTGAAGTCATTGGAGGATATTTTCAGGATCTGTTAGGAAAGCAATATTGTACTGTTACATATTACTTAAGGCTAAAACATACCCAAAACAAGCTTTAATCACCATTCCCTTTTCCTTTTCCTTTTTTTTAAACTCCTTTCCTAGATGAGGAGTGAGCATCTGGCCTTGCTTTGGGAGCAAGATCTCTATTTTTATAGGTGTATTTTCTCCCATAACACACCAATATTTCAGGGCAGTTCTTGAAAGGTGCCTCATTTTTGCATTCTTCCTTAAGATGCTTGGTGCTGGATTTTCAGGACTGTCCATCCTCCTACTGTTCTGAAGCCAGGCACATAGAACTGAGTAACTCCTATCTTTGCCCTCCTGCTTTCCTAGGTCTCCTGGGGATATTTTGTTGAAGGCATCAATTACATCCAGAAAAGGGGGGGAAATAGGAAAACTGAGGAGACTTTGGCTTGGCTGAACCCTAATCACAACTGGGACACAAGTTTCACCAGAAGTTCCTACACTCAGAAGTGCACTAATAGCAGGTGTTATTTTAAATGGTTTAAATTTAAAACCACCAAGCTAAAGTTTAAATTTAAAAATACAAAGCTACTTTTACTGTGATTTAGGGCTTGGTTTGGGGTTTTTTATTTAGTTCAGAGAATGAACCACTCAAGTGCTGGACTTAAAGTGGTTAACTTCATTGCACTGGCAAACCCAAACCATCCATGCAAGCTGTTAACTCATCCTAAGAACTTAAACTGGTGGAACCCAAGTGCAGTTTAAAATCCATAACACATCTATGACCATAAAGACTCTGTCACTAGGTTGGATAAAGGCAAATGCTACCTGTATAGGACAGTCAGCTCAGGGACAGGGAAGGGCAGGTGATACTTAGGCATCAGAGAAGCATTTACCTGCTGGGTACCTGACTTCAAGTTGAAGAGGTAAAGTTCATATTTAAAACACTCTTTATGGAAGGAAGAAATTGGCTTCTCCCATGTGGCCAGGAGGTCATTTCGCTCTAAGAATACAGTGACATTTCTGGGAACATTCACTTTCTCTACAAAAAGAAAATTGTACTGGTGAGTTATTTACAGAGCAAAGTTTAAATACTAACCACTGGAGCATTTTATGACCTGATAGTGTTTCTGAGTAGGGCCTATAATCCTTGAATTTATTTCACATTTTGGACACAAAAGATAAGGATTTAGGAGGGAAAACTATACTGCAGAAAATATTTAAGGGAAAACAGTTTTAGAAATCCTTTTAAAAGTTTTGGAAAAGTAGTTTACTGGGAGGGGATGGATCTATTAAATTAAATTTCACAAAAACATCAAGTTCATGACAGAACAGTGAGAAAAAAAAAACAGGAAAAAAAAAACCCAACAAACAAACAGGTGTAACCAGGAGAGTTACTGAAAACTGGAATAAATTCAGAGGATTGGATCAGCAGCTATTTTGGGGATGATTTATAAGAAGGAAGAATGTCACTTGTTTTATCTTAGTGAAGCCATGAAAAAGGGAAATTTTGTAAAAAAGTGAAAGGCATGGAACTAATGAAGGAAAGGAAATCATTTGTGTAGATGAAAGATGCTAGGCATTCGTGGCTGACAGTAGCTTTTATTTGAGAGTCTAATGTCTTTCTTTAAAAAGACATGGTTATCTTGAACATCATGTGTCTTTCTCCTTTGAAAGAAAGGCTGTGAAGTAAAAAGCAGTAAAAATTGTACTTAAAGGTATCCTGCCTAAATCAACTGAAAATGAATACTGGAAATAATGCTTTGGTAACTAACTTGTCTTTTCTAGTGCTTGGGGTTTTTTGCTATTTTGTGATTTAAAATAAATTATTAAATCAAAGCTAGTTAAAACCATCCATTTTTGTCTCATTATGTCTTCTAATTTCATTGAGGGCCACACAAAACCAGCAAGAACCATCCAATGCAGTAGTATTCTCTCACAAATCCTTTGAGGATCCTGCTAGATGTTTTTAGGGGTTTTTTTTAAAATGTTTTTCTACTCACCAATGGCATTTTGGTTAAACAGCTGCTGGAAAGGCTTGATTGCAGCATACTTGCTCGACCCATTAAGGTGTATCACAACAAGATTGCCAACCTCTTTAGGATCAATGTGAGTCACTGCAAATCTGCACTCTGTATTCCTGTTCCACTTGTCTTTGACATAATCCTGACATTCTTCAGTGTACTTCTCATACCTGAATTAGAACACTTGTATGACATAATGCTCTTAAAGAAATTAACTGCTGGCTAAAATGGAAGACAACACCAACCTGTAAAACAGAAAGTACTTGGTATCTTCTGGTGCCCCTTGGCCAGGGAGCCAAGTGCAATGGAGGGAGACAGTACTGGAAATGGTGATGCGAGTGACACAGGACAAATTGGTGACAGATGTCTCTGGAGCACCTAGGGAGTTGAGGGGTTACAAAGCAGACAGAAAAACCTTATCAAAGAAGTCACAAGAAATTCATGTTGCTCAAACAACTTTGGTTACAGTCTTTGGTCCATTACATCTATGTCTGCTGCATCAAATTCTACTCCTTATCACACAGGTCCATCAGTTATGGATGGATGAAGTTTTCCAGGTGGTGGAAATAAAGCTGCACCACTCAACACCAGGACTAATTCCATATCCACCTCGCAGTTCAAGGCAATGTGACCTTTTAATATCTCAGGTTGTATGAAAGTATGTTATCTTAGCCTTAGCAAGGAGATTTTAGAAAATTTATGTGGGTTATCCATGTTGTGCACCTCCAGATTGTACTCCAGGCTCCAACAGCAGTAGAGAAAGTTCTGGGCTAAGTCATTTTGTAAGATCAAAGCCCTTCGTAGGGCTACGAAGATGATTAGGGGCCTGGAGCATCTCCCCTATGAGGACAGGCTGAGTAAGTTGGGATTCTTCAGCCTTGAGAAGACTAAGGGGGGACCTAATTAAAGTCTATAATTATCTTAAGCAGGGGATGCAGGGGGGATCGGCCAGCCCCTTTTCAGTGTCTGTGGGGACAGGACAAGGGGCAATGGCTGTAAACTGGAGCACAGGAACTTCCACACCAACATGGGGAAGAACTTTTCGCCAGTGAGGGTGAGGGAGCCCTGGGACAGACTGCCCAGGGAGGTGGTGGAGTCTCCTTCTCTGGAGAGATTCAAGACCCGTCTGGACACCTATCTGAGTGATATGTCCTAGGGAGCTGCTTTGGCAGGGGGGGTGGGCCCAATGATCCCTTGAGGTCCCTTCCAACCCCTATGATTCTATGATCAGTGTAGCAAGCAGAGGGGAGACTGCAGCATTAAACCTGCCAGCTTTTGATGTCTGGTTCCGCAAAACTGGTGCCTAGAACACACAAATTCACACCTCCCTGACATCTCTTCTTACCTGGTGGAGGTGGGATTTCTTCCTTCACCCAGTCACTTCTCATCTCAATGTCATTATGGAGCAGTAAGGTCCGAATGTGTGCAGAGAAACCGTCGTGCAGCGCGGCTGTTCGGATGCTGTGAGTCTTCTTTGTATCATACTTGAAATAAAGCCAAAAAACCCCAGATCAAATAAGCATCACACGTGATGAAAGATGAATTAAAGCACCCAGGGACTGATCCAGTCTTTGCAAAGAGGCAGACCAGCCAGTTTAGCTGGTTATACCACATGCATAAGGCTAGAGGGTACAAATAATCCACTCAAGGTTTCTCATTTAAGGCAGCAGGGCCCCCATCTTACCACAAATGTGTCTATAGCATAAAGCAGTGATGAAGAGTGGCCTGAGGATTTAACAATACCCTGCATTGAGGAGAATTAACTGAGCTGACATCAACAGGGAGCAGTATCACTTAAAACCAGTATCCAGCTTCCCCCCCAAGATGAACGCTGCTGAGACCACCAATTCCCAGGCCAACCCTTGTCCCAGCAGATCTGTGCCCATAAGCTGAGCTGAAAGGGAATCTCCTCAGTGCTCTAAGTTTGTTTATGATATAGGAGAATAAGTGATTCAATATGCCAATCATCTGAGAGATATATCATACCTTCTGCACCCTGGTTTGGTGCAACGTATTTAACTCAACAGGAATTTAACCTTCTTAGGATGCTGGACTTCTCTTTTGGCTTACCTCCTCAGGCACAGGGCTTAGGATTTTCACATCATATCTCACAGTGTAGTTGTTTTGTTCTTGTCTAGGGTTTGGCTTCCAGTGTAAAAGTACTTGTGCTAACGCAGAGACTGTAAGGGTGAAGTTAACAGGTGGGAAAACCTGAACTGTAAGGGCAAAAATAAACATATTAATCCAGTGAATTGTTCAGAGCAATAGCTGTTCACAAGAAATGAGCCATACAAGCAGAAAAATTCCTTTCAATATTACAGTTTCTCAACAGCTTCTTATAAAAAGTTTCCAATAACAACAGAAACTTCATCAAGACTTACTTAAAACTTCATTAAAAAAACCTAATTTTTACAGATTTCCAACTTGAAAATCACAATGATATACTACATTGGGCTTGTTTTTCCACTTGATCCTGATAGCCACATAGACACTGGGCATCTGTACTGAAAGGGGGCTGATAATTCTCACCCAGAAGAGCTTGTGGAAGGGCGTAACATAGGGGGTGTTCTACAGGAAGGCTGACAGCCACCAGAAGTTATATGTGAGAGAGGAAACAGAATGATGAACAGAGGAATTAAGCACAAATGGAAGAAAACATAGAAGGATGGGAATGATAATTTAAAACGACAGGGCAAGAGAGATTCCTGGAGCTCATATGGAAATGAGGATGATCTCGTGCTGGGGGATAATGTTAGCATATAAATAGCAAGGCAGTGAAATAATCCATCTACTCCCCTCCATCTCTAGAGCTCTTCAGAGCCAGCCCTCCCTTAACAGCCATCTCCAGGGCAGCTGAGGGACATCAATATCCACTTCTCTTCTCCCATGACTTCAACCTTTGATGCCCACCAGTTCAGTTTTCAAGCGTGCACCTTGCATCAGGAAAACTGCCTCACACAGGCTCAGAAAAACCTCGACATAAACCACCCTGCACTGCTTCCCTTCAAACACTCCTTTGCTGGGATTGCCCACAAAAAAAGTGCCCATTAAGGTCACTGGCACCCCAGGGTTATACCAGTGATGCTTTGTCCCACCATGGCTCTGCAGCTAGCCGTAGTTTTCCTCCTGGAAGTCAAATTGCTAGCTACAACCTGCCTGGATTAAATCATTGAATAAGCCAGGCCAGGAGCTACTGTCCAGCCCAGAGGGCAAGTGGCATGGCACAGCTTGCATCTGCATGCCTCCTGCTCCTTTCCTCTAGCAGTAAATCAGCCCATAGGCAGTGGCTGGGAGCAGTCTGATATGGGGTACGACTGTGCCAGGACACACATTGACACAGCACGGTGACCTGTGGTGCTGTACTCACACCATGCCACAGGCTGGTTTTTTTATGTGTAGAGTAGCACATCTGACCAGCACACAGAGGGGCTGAAGCTACACACTGGCAGAAGGAAAGCGCCTTACCTCCTGTGGCTTGCGGTACGTCTGGCTGCAGCAAGTTCACTGTCCAAAGGAGGATCAGGAAACCTCTCCCCATGCTGGCCACAGTCTTCAGATGGCAAATGAGAACAGCCACCTATCAGCCCGTGTGCCTTGGCACCATTTCACCGAGGTGACCAGAGCTACAAGTGAACACAAGGCCAAGCATTAGGCAGCCAAACCAGGGACCGTGGTATATCCACACCATCAAAGGGACAAAACTGCCACCGTGCAGGGGACAGACTCGAGGCCTTTCCTTGCACAGGAATGCACCTTGCTGTAGATAACTTGAAGTGCCAACTCCCACATTTCATTGTGCTTCCTTGGCTCTTGCCAACCCCCCCTTAAAAAGCTCCTAGTTCCAAACCCTGTTGCGTGTAGCAGCTCAGATCAGCAGCTGCAGACTCCGAGCACGTCTCCACAGAGAGCAGCAAGTCATGCTGATGTGTATTTGCTTTAAGTAAAGTCCCATTTACTCCAAACCCAGAAACAACCATATTTTAGCTGCCACTACCTATAATGGCTACTTACTGGAATTTACTTTCCAGTTCCTGTTCCAATAAAGCTCACTGAAGAAGCTGTCTCAGTGCTCACCTCAAGGCTGATTCTCCAGTGCTAATAACTGGGTGTAAGAGGAACTATTTTGTTTGTTTCTAATTTATATGAACGACTATTTTTAATGTTTAAAACCAGCATGTTCTTAGGCTTCCTACAGATTGCTTCATGAAGTACTGGGAGGGAAAAAAACCCCAACCCCATCTCTCTGTGTAATCATTCATGTATAACCTAATATAAGCAACGTGGAAATAGAGAACAGCAGCTTTCCAAAATGTTCTTAGCAAAGAGAAATACGCCCTCCCAGCCCAATTGCACCACTTCCCCAGGGCACTACAGCAATTGTTTGCATGGAAAACATATTTTCAGATGGTAATGAGCAGAGAAAGCATCTTTAACCCATCAGTTCTCCCTGAACCTCCAATAAATAACCCAGGGACTGGAAGCACTCCAATTGATCACAGTTGGAGTACTTCTGCTATACAGTAACTGTTTTTCAGAAGCCATCTATGAATGCTGTGCTCATTAAAATGACACATCATCTACAAGACAGTGAGTTTCCTAATGCCCAAGTCCACTCATTAGCTGTATTTGTATTTTGGGTGTATCTTCTAGTCTACTAGCCCAAATGTGTGCAGGCTAATTGAACCTCAGAGTTTCCCTAACAGATTATTCCTGGGGAGTCAGGGTTTACTTTTACATATGTTGGGTTACTGGAAGGCATTTTGGGCCAGGCATTGTGTTTCTTCCAAAATGCCTGTGAGCAATCAGGTAATTATTAGTCACACTGTACATTTGTGCCTACGTGATGCCTCCAAGACAATCTCCCATCATGTTAACGTTCATGGAAAGTCTGTTCTTCCAGATTTTTCTGACCTGAACACCACACAGACCTCTGCTTCACAAGATGATGTTATTCTGGGAGGCATTAAGAAGACTAAACACATGTTTACAATAGCATCTGCAAGCAATGCTCATTTCTGACCACCTCTACCACACCAATACTGCTTTACTGATAGTAAAACCTTCCAGAACATGACACACATTTCCAGTATGCCTTTGTACAAATTACTGGTATATCAGGCTTTCCTTCCTTCAAAACCCACTGTATAGCTCGTTTACCTGATGAGGCTACTAACTAATAACTTTTTTCCCTTTAAATTAAAAATGAACCAACTTCAAGCCCCTGAAAATAAAAACTGGCTGCTTCTTTCCATGCTGTGCAAACCCCCAGGACAACTCTGCCATGGCACAGCTCTTGAACTGCACATCTGCCTTCCTACCTGTCTATTACCATTACACACCACGTTCGTCCCAGCTCTCCCACTGACCACCCACAACCAAACCCAGCATCTGAGAAGCAGTTTCCAGTAGATTAAGCTCTTGTAACGTGTATCAGGCACCACAGGGAGACACAAGAACCCACCACAGGGCATTTCACTGGCACAGGAGAGAGAGATGGAGAGACAGGTTGTGCTCTCCCATCCGCAGTCAAAGCCTTCACCCAATAAAACATCAGGTACAACTATGAGACATTGGGAAAGGAGCTTCATTAGTTCCACTGCTAAGAGAACTCACTTTTTTTTTTCTTAAAAAAAACCCCAAAGAATCACTTGAGGACATTTTAATAATAAAGATAAAATAAAGACATCCTCAAAAAACCTCTTACTTTGTCCTCAAGAAATAAGGATTCCTATTCTTCCTGCTTTTCCTTCTACTTTTGAAAAGATCAACTTTTTTGAAAGTACTTTTGTGGTCTGAAAGCATGCAAATATTGGGCACAGATGTAAGATTCTCTGAGCAGCAGTTTACTAATTGGTAATTGGGTATAAAATGCTGCTGTAATGCTTAGTTTTCAATTATTATCCCTGGGTTTATTAGCCTTGCTTTCAATAATGCAATTTTAATTTTTCTTGCTCTCATACTAAGATTAAAAATACAACTTTTGAAAGAGGTATTTCCCTGGCTGTGTGAGATCATGACCTGTAAGGACACCTTGCAGTCTGCTATACCCTGGGTGTTTCATGTGAGAAATTACTGGAAAGAGAATCAAAGCAAGTGTAATTCAAGTAAAAGATGTTAATGAGAAATCTACAAGAGGATTACACTCACAAAAAAATGGATAAAGTAAGTCCTCAGGACATATAAAAGCCTTGATTATATTATGTTTGGGCTATATTTGGTAAACTAAGCAGAAGGTAAAGGGTTTTTTTTCCCTGCTTAAAGGGTATGCTCCTTCTTAAAGGACAGCAGAAATCCAAACCATAGAATGCAGCTTCTAAAAGGTGATGAGTTTTTTTTTATAGCTGATGTGTCCCACTACCTTACAAGCAACTGGTCAGAAGCAGATTCCAGAGGCATTTCCCAGTGCAATGCAAAGCTGGCTTTGAAAAGCAGGACCCTTGCAGTCTTCAAACAAAGCCCAAGATGACATAAACAAGCCACAACAAATACCCCAGGAGGTTACCTGTGGAGTCCCAAAACTTCTGTGAAGAGTCCTCTCTGTTCAAACGTCCTCTGGGTCATCTCCCTGTGGGTTTCTTCTATAACTGCTGCCTTTCAAGTACAAATGAGATAGGTACCTCAGAAATGATGGCAGATGATAAGTTAGACAAGCATGCATTGAAAAAGGGAACTACAGATTTAACCACAGGATGGGAGGCTCGAGACAAGTTGAGCCCAGAAAGGGTTTTACTTATTTATTGAGGGTTAATTATATATCAAAGTCCAGTAATTTCCCCAAGAACTTAGCAAAAGCAGGAAGGTTTAATGACTGACTACAAAAGACTAATCTATAGCCAGCTACTTACTGATCACTGCTGCTATCCCAAGCTGTTCTTCCCCTAGAAAATCAAATCCAAACGTTGCTGGAAAACTGCAGGATTTGTCCAGTGGTTTTACACCACCTTGTCCAGTGCTTCTGCCATACAGCCACGTTACCAGTACCACTGCAAAACCACGCTCCTAACCCCATCCTGGGAGCTTTGAGCTGTGATCCAAAGAGTGGATAGCACAGGCTCACAATGGGGTAAGCAGCAGAAACCAACCCAAGGGTCCAGAGAAGACCCTGCTAAGACCTGGGCTCGTGGGTATGGAGATACAGGAAGGAGGAGAAGGGGGCCACATGCATGAACAACCCAGACTGCAAGTACAGTGAGCCCAAGGAATGTGCAGGTGACACGAGCTGGGAGAAGTGCTTTGGAGACCAAGATTAGAGTTAAGAAAGTTCTTCACAAATTGGGTGGGCAATCAGGTGCAGTTCAACGTGGAGAAGCTCTCAACTGCATTCAGGCCTTATCAACTGTCAACTAATCATTTACTTTGAAGTAAATTGATTACTTGTAAGCAATCAATTATCAACTGATTAGGTATCATCTGATCTGCAAAGAAACGATCTGGGGTTTTGGAGGGTTGTGAGCTGAGGAGGAATAAACAAAGGGAAGCCCTGGTGAAAAGGGCACCCCAGGTCAGCTCGGGGTGTCCTCTGCAAGACACGTGAAGCAATCGTTCCGCTCTGCACGGTGCTGATAAAGCCTCTACTCACACAGCCTGTGTCTGGCTGAAGCAAGCCATGGAGCAGATGACGAGGAGCCAGTACACAGCAGAGGACACCACCAGAGCCTGACCAGTACCAGGGAGGGAACAAGTTAAGGGCAGACGTGCAGAAATGTAACACATTAAGGCTTCCACCTGCTCTCCAAACCCATTCTCCTGCGACCAGAAGATAACAAGCAGAATTCAGATTAGGGATCAAGGAAGGCACTCAGTGCTGGGGATGGGAGGGAGCAGAGCAGGCACCCCAGGGCTGAAACTGTCACTGGGCGTCTATAGACAAACATCAACCAGGATGACAGTCATAATTAAATCCTGCCATCAGGCATGGAGATAAATTAGGTGATTTCCTAAGGTCTGGCCAACCTGTATGTCTCTGAGCAAACAGCTAATTACAGGGCAGGGAGCTCTGACACGGCCAGTCAAATGCTTCTGAGGAAAAGAGATAATTTCTAATAGTGAAGCAGGAGTTTAATAGGAAACAGCAATCACACAAAAACAAAAGGGAGGGGGGAAAAAAAGGCTAAGAAAAGGTTATGTTCTTCCCCAGGCCTGACTGCACTATCACAGATCTGAGATGGGGGGTGTTTTAATAGCTCATTCCCTCAAAAAACTTCTGTGCTTGCAGGCATCCTCCTTTCCACAGGGACACACTCAGTTGTTAGGTGCCTGAAAGGCTCTGGGCCAGTTACCAAGAAACTGTAGCACTCTTTTTATGCTGAGACAAGAACTTTATTCAGCCTTCCAACTTCCCAGGGAACCAACCACACTCCGAATTAACCCCCCTGTGAGCGAGCTCCTCTTTCAGGCTCCATCGGCTCCTTCGCACCCTTTCTGGGCTGGCTGCTGCGGGGGAGAGGAGACCCACAGCTCTCCGGGACGTGCCGCTGGCTGAACTCGGGGACAGGTCGGTAACCACCCAGCACTGAAGTCACGCTTGTGAGGAGGGAAGGAACGCTGCAGACCCCCGTTCTCTCCTCTCGTCCACACATCTCCACAGAGCAAAGACACCTTACATCAATCCAGGCTGGAAAACAGAAGCCTGGTATTTAAGCTGGCGTTTAAACTGGTATTTAACTGGTATCCGAACCACACTGCGCGGCTTCGCGTAGCCCAGCGGCTGAGGGGGAGGACGCGGCCCCGCAGCTGCCAAGCTTAACGCGATTCTGAAGGGATCTCAGACGCGGCGAGCCGGGCTAACCGGCCCATACCTCCCTCAGGGCTGTGTCAGTATCAACGTACGTTTCCCCGCC
>VZTU01005395.1:659567-709477 GCA_013400835.1 Zapornia atra
CACTTTCCCCCGCCCCCCCCCCCCCTCTGTACCACCCGTCCCCGCGCTGTGCGTGAACCGGCATCGCAGCCGCCCCACGGCACGGACACCCGGGGCTGCGCCTGCGTCTCGGCCGCATCCACCCCTGCGGGGCCCTTCTGCGCCGGGACACAGGGCCCAGCGCCGCCCAGACCCTTCCAGGTACCGGCCCCTCCTCTCCGCCGAGGCCTCCCCAGCTCCCCCTGCCCTGCCCAGCCCAGCTCCCTCTGCTCTGCCCTGCCCAGCCCAGCTCCCCCTGCCCTGCCCTGCCCAGCTCCCCCTGCCCTGCCCTGCCCNTGCGGCGGCTGGGGGGAGGGCGGTGTCCGTGCGGGCCGGTGCGGCTGACGCGGTGTGTCTGTCTCTCCGCAGATGCGGGCTGAGGTGTTGCTTCTGCCCTGCAGGGCCGGACTGCGGCTGCTCCCGCCGCTGCGCCTGCGGCACCGAGCGCTGGGCGCCATGAAGCTGCAGTCCCCTCAGTTCCAGGCGCTCTTCACGCCGGGGCTCCGTAGTGTGGCGGGTGAGTACCGGGCGGCTGGGCCTGGGCATCCGCGGGGCCGCGCAGGTCCCCGCTCGCTCGCTGCAGCGTGAGGAGGGGCAGAACGCCGGCTCGGAGAGCCGGGGCGGCGAATGCAGGCCTTGCGCCTTGCCGCTGCTGCGGGGCAGCCCCGGAGCCCTGGGCAGGGACGCGGAGGGTGGCCTTAATGGCCAAGGGCGGCCCGCTGTGTCCGGGAGGGGCGGCCGGCTGCTCAGCTGCAGTCCCCGTGGCTTTAAAATGCCTCGTGGGCCGTGGCGGAGCTTGGCTTCCCTCAGCTGTGCGGGGGGATGGCTCCAGAGGAACCCCTGGGCTTGCCGGTTCGCTGTGGTCTTCCAGGAGTGAGCTTACCCCATGTGAGTTCCCAACTGCTACACACGTTCCGCAGGCCAGAGTCGCTCAGTCGATTAGTGAGCTGTTAGCACTTAAATTATGAGACATACACTGGAAAAATAGTTCAGAAATTACTTGGCAAAAACCTCTGGGTGCTGGGCTGCGTTCCTGACTGGTGTGTTTTGTACCTATGTGTTGCTTACCTTGCATTTAAGTCCATATTCCCACATCTGCGATCGTCCCTTGTGGAAAGGTAAGTTATGGCTGGCAGTGTGCTATGGGTTTTTTACTTGAGAATGCTTTTCCTTGCCTTCCCAGAATTGTTTGAGAAGAAGAACTATGAGCTGAGAATAGCAGGAGGCGCTGTGAGGGATTTACTGAGTGGAATGACACCACAAGATATCGATTTTGCCACTACGGCCACGCCAGCAGAGATGAAGGAACTGTTCACATCTGCTGGTGTTCGTCTGATCAATAACAAAGGAGAGAAACATGGAACCATCACTGCCAGGGTTGGTTTGTCTTTTGACTTGATCTTTCCTAGCTGGATGTGTGGGTGTGGAGCGTATCCAGCTGAAAACTGGCAGCATGCTCCCTCTTTGTTAGAGTGGCACACCAAGAGTTGGAATGAGACCCTGCTTCAAAGTGCAGAGTGACTTTCTGATTACTCTTTGACTGTAGAATTCACCTAATTACTGTATTTTAATGCATGTTACCTCTGCATCGCCCGTTCATGCTGATGGGTCAGCACTAGAGAAGATAACATAGGCTGCCCACATGTTCAGGCAGCCTGGGGAAGTCGATCCTAGTGTTTCCTGCTCCAGATTTTCCCCAAGTCTGTCTTCCTCTGCCTCTTAGTCTGTCCCCTACAAGAGCACTTCTGCAGGCTATCTAGAAAATGAGTGATTTTCAGGTGTTTTTGATTGTCTCCTCTGCATGAAAACATGGTATGTGTTGGCTTGCACGTGTCCAGCTTGAGCACTAACTGGATACAACCATGAGGCTGAAAAAATACACAGCTTTTACGTTTATATTCATGTGTTGAAGTAACATTTTCTGTGGGATTTGCAGGTCCATGAACAGAACTTTGAAATTACTACTCTTAGAATAGATGTTGTCACCGATGGACGACACGCCGAGGTTGAATTCACCACTGACTGGGAAAAAGATGCTGAAAGGAGGGATCTGACTGTCAACTCCATGTTTTTAGGTAAATTCTAATCAAAACCAAGTATTTAGATGGTACTGGCTTAATCTGAGGGCAGTGCAACTCCCTCTCAGGCTCTATCAATGCTGTTTGTACTGCTGTCAGCTGCAAGGTCTGTACACATCCATGAGAGGATCTGGCAGACCAGCTCAAATCACAGAACGTGTCTTCTTGTCTTTCCCAGTGAGAATGTTTACCCTTCTTTGCAAATTCATAGTCTTCCTCCTCCTTTTTCTAGGTTTGGATGGCATGCTGTATGATTTTTTTAATGGATACGAAGACTTGAAAAACAAGAAGATCAGATTTGTAGGAAAGGCAAGTGAGAGAATACAGGAGGATTATTTACGAATCTTAAGATATTTCAGGTACTAGGTTTTGCCTTTCCTAGATTTAAAAAAAAATGAAGTAAGCATTGCAGAAAGTCTCAGAAACATGCAAAACCAGATCACTGATGTAAGGAGAGTTCTAACTGTCATATTGTTAAGTTTCCTTTAGAGTAAAGGAAATAAGTTAGAAAATGTAAGTGTCATGACATTGATTGTCTGAGTAGAAGTAATACATGGAGTGATTGTTCTCAATCTAACACAGAGGGGTTGTTTTTGGGGCAGGTTTTATGGAAGAATCGCAGAAAAACCTGGTGATCATGAAGCTAGTACACTGCAAGCCGTTAAAGTAAATGCCAAAGGTTTGGCTGGAATATCAGGAGAGAGGATTTGGGTGGAACTGAAAAAGATTCTTCTTGGAAACCATGTAAATCATTTGGTTCGACTTATGTACGAGCTGGATATTGCCCGATACGTAGGTAAAGTGAAATGAAGATTGATTTCCTATGTCATGTCCATGGCAAAGGGAGAGAAACCTTTTTATTCAGAAAGAAATCAGGTATTTTTGTTCTGCAGTTTGTTCCCTGTTTCTTACTGACATTCTTCCTTGCACTTTTTGTGTGTGTCCCTTTAGGACTGCCACTTGATGGAAGTTTAGAGGAGTTTGACAGAGTCACTAAACACATTCAGAATCTGTGTCCAAAGCCCATGACTGTTCTGACATCATTGTTCAAGGTGAAGGATGATGTCACAAACCTTGACCTGAGGCTGAAAATCTCAAAAGAAGAAAAAAACCTTGGCCTTTTTTTAGTGAAGCACCGGCAAGAGTTAACCAAAGCTGCGGGGCCAGAACCACTCAGACCTTACCAGGACTTCATCATGGATGTGAGTGTATTTCACCTTGCTTTGTTTTGTTTGTCACAGTGAACCTGGTTTCCAGTTGTGCAGAGTAGCAGAGCTGATGGTGCCTGAGGGAAAGAAAGGGCCTTAAAGAGTCCAAAAGTATTAGCCACATTTTGTAAGAGTATCTTTCTGTACTGTTTATTGATGCTTGCTCCTCTTAACGAAGGTGTGGTTTGTCTGTTCTTCCCTTGTTCTTCAGTTTTTCCTCTGCAGAGGGGAGCAGAAATTAACCTTTGTGCTAGCAAACATCCTGGTGTATCTCTGCAACATAAAGCAGAAACATTGGGATAGAAAGATCCTTTTCCTTCAGTAGAGTTTAGTTTTGCAAGAGAATAAACAGCTGACATTTCTACTTGGGTTCAAAAGCTTTCTTTCCCATCCAAAATACTATTTAGCAATTTATTTCAAACAAGCAAAGAAGAAAACTCATTGGTTTTAGCAGTTCTGAGCACCTTGTGTTCCACAGCAACTTCTTGACTGGATTTAGAAGCCTGCCTTTCCATCAGGCTCATGTGAAACAGAAGTTACCTGGAATTCAAGAGGAGCTCCCAGAGAGCTGCCAAGCTAGGACTGAGATTTAAGTCTTGTGAGGCAGAAGAGATCCTGACTTTCACAGTTGTGGTGTGTTTCAGGCGTTGCCTGATAAGATGTCTTGGGAATAACACAAAGCTGAGCACAGTTTTCCACTGTTTCATAGTAAATCCTCTTTTTTTTCTAATTTTTGAAGTCTAGGGAAGCAAATACAAACTCCAAGATCTGTGAGCTTCTGAAATACCAAGGAGAAGAACATCTTCTAAGAGAAATGCAGCAATGGACTGTTCCTACTTTCCCTGTTAGTGGCCATGATTTAAGAAAAATGGGGGTGTCCTCTGGAAAAGAGATTGGAGCAGCATTACAGCAGTTGAGGGAGGAATGGAAGAAGAGTGGATACCACATGGATAAAGAGGAGCTGCTGAGTTGCCTGAAGAAGTTGTAACATTGTAGATGGAGTGAGATACCAGTAAATGTTTCCTCCCTGTGCTCACAGCCACTAATGTGTCATGTTTCAGCTCTTCAGGCAGCACGTTCTCTTCCTTTGTAATTTCTGTAAGAAGAGATTTAATTTTGTAGTAACATAAAACATTATTTGTCAAATTCCACATTCTCTACCTCTTTTTGTTGTATTTGTATGATAAATATGTAGTAGTTTATCTCAACTGGGGCAGTAGAAGTGATATCAAGATTCTTCTCACTCTGACTTTTCTTGGTTTGGGTTTTTTTAGATGTAGCAAAAAAGGTGTTTCTGTCCCCTGGATAAAATCATGGGGTGGGAGGTGCCTGGGGGGGGACAAAGTGTCTGGAAATGATGAGCTCTGGGTCTTTTTGTAGTTACAGTTAGATGCCAGATGGAAATACTCACCCCAGCAGTTCCCAAACTGACTTACCATGTAAAACAAGTTTGTTTGTTTTTCTTTAAAGATTTTTATTTTCCATAATTCCAGAATCAATTTCAGATTAAAAGGATGATTTACAGGATCAGTATCCTGAAGACAGGTTTTTGAAGCCTTCTTGTTCCTGGCTGGTTTGATGAACATGTCCTACCAGCCCTGGCTTTCTCTGGTGTGCTTTTCAAGAACAAAACAGTAGCTCTAACTGAGAGCAGCTCCTGTGTATATAAATTTTATGCCAGGGTTAAGCTTTCCTACAACCCCTTGGTAACTACTAATAATTTGGATTTAGTTTTCCTCATATACCATTCTGCAACACCAGATGGCAGCTATGCCAGAGCAGTGCCACAACAAAAAAAATTAAATAATCAGCATTTTATGCTTTCATACATTCAACTTCCCAGCTCCTTTGTTGGTTTTTGTTCTTTTTTTCCCCTGGGAAGTCAGTTGGTTTAAATAAACGATTCTGGAGATACTTGGGAGCTTCAGGAAGAGAAGGGAACTGTTTTTCTCTTGTTAATAAGGAAGGAAAATGGCATAAGAAGGTTATGGTGTTTGATTTAATGATGCAATTAAATTGAAGCCTCCTTGTGCAATTTATTAACTACTAAAAGCTTGGGAGGGAGAGAAGTGTGAAATTTAGTGCTGCAGGAGATTCTTATAAAAAGAACACAAAACTACATCCTTTATGGCAACTTCCCTGGAGGGGTAAGACATCAGACACTATACTCGATGCTGCCCAAAACTGGCACCAAGGTCAAACTCCACAAGGAGGGAGGATTTTTAAGAACACCAGCCTGAAACTTCCACAACCTCCAGCACTTGTGAAAACCAGCCCAGATTATCCCAAAAGCACCTTAATTAAACAGACCTGCTCTGAATTGCTTGAGGTTGCGGTTGGGCTGTCGAGCAGCTCTGGATAACTGCATTTCAGAGACATTAAAGCCTATAAAAGAGGAAACTGCATTAAATCACAACAGCAGCGTATTTTCAGCAAGCAATAGCAGCTTGTGGAGAAATGCTGCACTTGAATAAACACTTTTATAGAGGACATTCAAACTATTTAAATAGAAAACAGCAGAGTGGGAGGGAAGAGATGAAGCTCTTTGGTACAGATACGGCCAAGTACTCCTCTCCAAGGATTACCTGACTAGTTAAACAGTACTCACAGTGTGTTTTAATTAAAGTTACATACCTGAAAGGCCCATGGGGCTTGGCTGCTTCCCAGCTCCCAGGTGCAACAGCCCTGTCCAGAACCGGAGGCCAGGACTGACGTTAAGGCCAACACTCTTGGTGCTTGTTGGATGACAAGTGGAGGACTAACACTTTCTGTTCACCTGCTTGTCCTTGGCAGGGATGTAGCTCAAAAGCTCACAGAGAACAATGGAATAAAGTCTTCCCTGTGGGTGGAACCAATTTTCATTCCAATGTGAGCCCGGAGTGACAGGGCCACAGCCCCTCCCCCTCCCCGCAGAACAAAGCATCCCAGGGGGTGTCCCAGAGCCCCGGTGTGCTGGGGGTCCCTGGCACTGTTCCCCCCATCCCTGCCCAGGAAGCGCCTGTGAAGGGCAGAGCGGTAAACAACAGCAAGTGCCTTCCTGTGCAGATGCTGTCTGAGGATTAATGAGGGTTTTTACCATTCTCCCAAGATGTAATGATCTGTAAAAATGATTAAAAGGCTAGATTGGCTTGGAGGCGTTCTAAGGGGAAAGGGCACGGCTAATTCTCCCTGCGGCACCGGTAAACCTCAGGCCTGAAGCAAAGAGGCAAGAGAAGAGCACCCACACCTGCCTGGAGACTTGGGCACCATGCGTGGGGAGGTGCAGGGGCTCACACATGACCCCTCCCCCATCTATCAATGGCTCCTGAACCTCATACAAATGAATAAATATTCTAAAAAAAAATAAATCACTATATATAATACATCTATATCTACATATTATATGCTATCAGTCTATATATTAAATTATATGTAACAACATACTTATATATTGTAATATATACACATTAAAAGTTTAGGAGCCATAGAGTTTTTATATATATACACACAGAGATACAGACATATATTGTCTATTAAATTTTATCATATTTATTACCATCTGTAATATATGCTTTATTACACTATACGAATGACAATGCTGGCTCTACCAGGGCTTACGGTCAGGGTGATCTTTCTCGTGAGCTTCAGTAAATCCACAGGTCCTACTGCACACCCTGGGGGGTGACTGGTGCCTTCTCCTCCCTGGAAAACCTGCTCCAGTTCCAGTGGGACAGAAAAGGTGATGGGACCTTGGCAGACTGTTAGCGCTGGAGAGACCGGTCTGTGTCCTTTGTTACTGGGCTGTGCAAGAGAACAAGGATTTAAAGCTTTGACATTTCAGATAATTTCTTTATAATGTAGTACAAGAGTAGCTCTTTAAGGGTCTGAAATTCAATTCCTCATGCTCCACTACCTGCGCATCACCTGAACTACTCATCCTACGGCCTCATTTAGGCACTGCTCCTCAAACAAAGCTCTATGGCAAGAACCAGGAGGCTGGGAAGCTGTCCTTCTTCCCCACGTGGCTTTGTGGAGCAGTGACATAGTGATGCCCATCATAAAGGCTGCTGTTGTTGCAAAGTCCTTGTGGTATTTGTATAATGCTTTGGGAAAACCACAGGACTTTTCCGATGGAGTGGCAACCACCCTCAATCTGTGCTATCCAAACCTTTGTAAGGAGGAACATCACTGCACTCACAGAAGAGACAAAGGTCTTAAAATCCAGAGGAACGGGAAACCCCACAGCAGAGCAAGGTGAGGGCAGGAAATCCTGCATCAGCAGTGCAGTTGGGGTGGAAAACAGCACCTGTAAAGTGAGGCAGCACCTGGCAAATCCCCGCGGGGGTTCCTCTGGCACGAAGGCCAAGGCACCAGCCAAGGCTAAGCCAGCTCACCTGCACCTGCTTTGAAAATAGTGAAAAAACAAGAAAATCAAGGAGTTTACTCAGTTACTAAACCATTTAGTAAATGAACAAAGAACTGCTTGACAGTTTTTGGTCTATGTAACTACTGTGTCTAGGACAGACATGTGTGACCATCATCCCTCCCCATAACCCCCCGGGCTCAACACAGCTTCTGACCATGCTCCGAAAGGTGAAACAGGACACGGACACGGCTCTGAGGTAGCACAGAGGGCGTTTTGCAAAGGATCACACAGGGAAACTGGTGAGTTGTGGTTTAAGCCCCAAGACAGGATCAGGCCCATTTCATGCACCAAAATCAAGCTTTCTAACAGCAAATTAGATGTCAGCACCGTGTGCTTACCTCAAGCTCTATCCTGCTGATCCTTGGCTAACCCGGTCCACAGAACATTCTCCTAATAAAACTGATGAAAAAAGATCACTGGGATGCATT
This sequence comes from Zapornia atra, assembly GCA_013400835.1. NCBI lineage: Eukaryota > Metazoa > Chordata > Aves > Gruiformes > Rallidae > Zapornia > Zapornia atra. Next base: position 667,705 of record VZTU01005395.1, read on the forward strand.
TCTGGAGCTGGTTTAACCAGGACAGGACAGCTTGGCAAGAATCAAGATCTGTGGCTCATCCTGTACATCTGAACTCCCCCCTTGCCCGTTAGCTCTGCCCAAAACAGGACCTTGGAGTGTGCAAGCTTAAAGCAACAGGCTTGGGGGAAGCCTGGCTTTCAGCAAATGTTTCTGCAGCTCAAAATCCTCTCCCACTAGCACCTCCACGTTCCCCTTGCTGCTGAGAGGAAGGACTGTATGTTTGAGTATCCATTTGAACAACAGTCCATGCTCCCATTGAGCCTGCACATTCCTGGAAGTTGAAGCTTTACCAAACACGTTACTTCTTGCAGCTAGCCAGTTTAAAACACAATGTAAACCCAAACATTTTCCTTCTTCCCAACGATCAGAAAAAAAGGTCAGTTTTGAAACAAATTGAATTTTATTCTTTGCAAATGTTTGCAAGCAACAAGACTCTTCTGGAAAGAGTGAGAGCAGAGAACGCGCTGCCCCTCCTGCAGCTTTTACAACACAATTAAACCAAGGTGAAGGAACGACGTGAGGAACAGGATGGATTGCAGCATGTACAAACCCAGCATTGTTAGAAAACACACAGTGGAGTATCTGAACATGTTTTAGACCAAGTGTGTGAGTGTCCTAAGTGATTCTACTTCTTCATCGAAACTAAACTAAAAGACAGGAAAATGTGCAGTATTACAGGCTCCGATTGTACGTTGTCTTTATGCTGCTGCAAGGAAGGCTTGAAAACAAGCAATTCTATGCTACGTGTACTCCAAGCCAGCTGAGTGAGACCTGCTGCCACACAGGACAGCCCTCCTGTCCCTACAAGACGTCTATTTGTCCCTTCCACCTGTCAGGCCTGGTGGGGTTGTGGCTGCACAGCCAGGACACCAGCACTGTGGCTGCCTAATCCCAGATCTCACCAAGGACAGAGACCGTGGTGGGATGGAGGAGGAGGAAGAGGAGAGAGAAGAGAAAAAAGATCCTTTTGGCAGGAGCTGGCAAGTCAATCAGATTAATTAATGCCTGGAGCAACATGCCAACCAACAAACACAGTAAATACAGGAATTATCATAAAATGTGATTGCCTCTGTGTTCAGGTCTGGAAAGCATACGATGCTCATACCTGTCAGTAACAATCTAATCCCCCACAGTCCCAATCTCAGAGTTTTCTCTCCGCAAAGGAGAACAGAAGCACAGAAAACATTACCCAACGTACAGAACCACCCCTACCTGCACGCTCGCCACACGTGCTGTGCCACAGCAGCATTCAGCAGCTTCGCAGCAACCTGAATCACACTTGTTCCCAACCCAGAAAGCATCATGGACTTTGAAATGGCCAACATTACACACAAGCTTAGGCAGATGTAACAGCATCATCAACAACTGAATGAAATGAATGCTAAATTGAGTCCTGACTTACCTCACTTGATTATATTAGTTTACATTTGACTGTATATACACAATAGCAAAAATAGGCCTGTTCTGTATCCAAACATTGCCAGCAGAACGCCATTTTTAGTTGAGGCAATCTAAAGGACTCGGCCAAAACCTCATCAAGCTCAGTGATAGCTGAGAAATCGCTTTGAAAACCTCACCTGTCATGCCCTGGGCGGATTCCTAAAAGTACCTCTGAGTACTTAAAACTTCCTGCCACCCACACGCCCTACTGAGGGTAACAACAGGAACACCAGAAACCAGGTATTGGGAGGGGGAATAAACCCAGCCTACAGCTGAGGCACAGATGTCTGTGCACACACGGGTGTGTTGTGTCCCCGGCTGTGTGTGCACGTGCAGGGCGCGAGGCGAAGTTAAGCTTGATTCCAGTGGTTATCCAAGTACAGGGGTCTTACAGAGGTTTCACAGGCTCACTCTCACACTAGTGCTTATCATTTCAGCCTTTTGAAAGCTTATTACAGAAATATAATCAAGACACAGAAAGTTTTCTGGAAGAAAATGCGCCATCGTTCCCCCCTCTATTTGTTACAGTCAAAGTATTGCTTTTCAGAGTTCACTGCCAAGTCCGAGCACTGCACACACAATTAAACACGGTATTAGAGATGTCTACGGAGAGAACAGAAGTTACCACAGAGGTAGAAGGCTTCAGAGAACTACACCTGAGTTACACAATTACTTTCTACATACGCAGCATCATAAACTACCCAAGAGCCTTTCAGCACCTGGCGTCTTTCCACATCCGCACCGCAGCAGGTACCACACAACCACTGAAACCAGAGACTTGCAGGGCCAACACTGAGGGCAAGTTACAACAGGCTGGTGTCTTAAATCTTAAGTAGTTTTGTGTCGTTATAGCAGTATGCAAGCTCTCAAAGATTTACTGTAAAGAAATAGTGACTGTTAAACCTTCAAAAGAAAAAACAAGTGTGTATGTACACAATCGTGCTGAAGAAATCAATCTTCAGTTCCCATCAAAGTGCATTCTGAGGAAAAAAACAACCCCAACAAATCAGTGGCAAAAGCTGCCCCGTTTTGGCATCTGGTTTCTGTAGCATAGACAGCACTTCAGTCCAAAAGCCAAAAGTGCACTGCCTTTTATTTCTGTTTTACTTAGAAACTTTTGCTTTTTGTAAAGTAGGGATGAGAACATGAAATGTTACTTTACGACAGGAAAGTGTGAGAGAAAAATCAGAGATGGTGCCTCCCCTTGTCAGAATAAATACCACCAAAACACCTCCACAGTTGGTGTTCAGCGAGTACGTCCCAGAACCCTGACACGTACGCTGGCAAAACAACCCTCACAGAAATGATTTTGAGACGTCAATATAAGCACATTCAACAGAAGATGAGCACGTAAGTTTTACGTCCTGGGACTGACCTGCATATTTTATATAAACAGTTTGAAATTTAAGACTTCTAAAGTCAGACTAAATGGATGAGCCAAGGTGTAAGGATCGGATCCTTCGGCAGGCAGCTTATTAACGCGGCTGTTGCGGCCGCAGCTACGGCACCGCCACTGACATCACTACTGCAGCATCAGCCAGAAGGGATACTTCAGGCTTGTATTCCCCGTGACAGTTACTCAGTGAGTAGCTGAGGAACAGCATGAGCATGAAGTCTGAAGTATTCCACAGAGCAGGGATTCTCCCAAAACCACTTGTAAGAATACTACAGGAAGTATTTCGCAGTAAGTATCTCACCATCATACATATATTGCATAAATTATACTGTTTATTTCTAATTTTAGGTCCCCTCCCCCCCCAACTCTTCCTTCACTGCAAGTTGAGAGCAGTAAACAACATTTTCTGAAATTATACAAGGAAGGAGAAAGTTCAGTCTCCAGTCAATCCGGACAGATCAGATCCATCTCCTGGTGTCTCATGTCACTCTGCACCCCAGCTGTCACTTCAGATTCACCCTTCAGTCCTCAGCGTGTCTCAAACACCAGCGATGGGGACGCACACCCAACCCAAACGCAGCGAGCCCGCTTGCCTGGTTGGTTTGTGGGTGGGGGTTTCTTGGGTTTCTCGAGTTTTTTAATCCATCAGAAGCAGAACGGAGCAGATGCGTTTCAGAGACAGACTGCTGCCTGTTCATCTCCAAAGGAGGTTGTCAGATTACAGGCAGAGTAACGGTGTTCTATCGTGGCCTGAGTCGTCCTCTGTTTCTGGGATCCGAGGCAGGAGAGCAGACCGTGTCAGTCCCCAGAATTTCTGGGGTGACATATCCTTTTTGGTAGCTGTGAACTTCCATCCCATATGGTTCCCACAGATTCTGCACTGGGCTATAGTCCAGGCATACCTACCAAAACCAAAACAAACTGTCACTAAAGCTGTAAGGAAAACAGGTTTTAAGAATCCTGGAACACAGCTCACTCATCAGGTAAGAAGGGGATACTAGTCCCAAGCTAAATTTTCAAAGAATCTCACAGAATCAAGGTGCCCAGCTCCCAACTAAAAAAATCAGCCTTTGGGTAGAGAAAGCAACTAAAGAATTTTATTAGCACAACATTTCAAAAGTATGATGAAATGTTGTGTGCCTTACAGAACAACCAGAAAATGGTTCTCAGAGTAAGTTCCTTAGCAGAAATAAAAGTGATTTTTGCTCTACTCTCAGATTAACAGGGAACTGCACTTTCAAGAGCAGTAGAGCTTTTTTAAAGAGCCTTAAAAGGTAGAACATGAATATTTCAAAACCCTCATAGCAGAAAAGAGCTGAGAAAACACATAAGGATGAGGAAAAATTAACTCCAGATATTATAAGCTACAAGGTTTCTTCAGGGAGTCTGAAACCGTGCATGACTTGTGGCAGATACACCATAGACCTTCCAAGTCATTACTCAGCTCTAGGTGATAATGCAGAAAAAAACCCCTGAACACAATCAGCACTGTAAAAGGGCAGAGTAAATGTGTACATACACAAGTCATGAACTCTGGACTGGCTACAGATACAGCAACATAGTATTTTATACTGGTTTGGAAGCGAATGTGATAGCCAAAAGGGACACAAGATGGGTGATGGGCACCTCACACTATGGCACAGAAAGGACCACACAGAGAAGTGATGTGGTGATAATGTATGTAATGAATATTTCTGTGAAGCTAAAATTCAAATAGAGTTTGACATTTCAGCTATTTTAAGAGCCAAATATTCAACGTTCTGGATAAGTGCCTGAAGCATGCTTATCCAGCCAAAAAAGCTAAGTTTCAACTACCAAAGAGGAGGGACATTTTGATGCAAGACCCTTCATTATCAGGCAAACTTCTACAGCTGGATAGTTAATTCTGCTACTGTTTTGGAGAACTCGCTGAACACCATTACCTAATAAATAATCAAAACTAATTGGATTCATACAATGTTGGTAATTTTAAAATAAATGTAACGTTCAGTTTTTAGATGTAAAAAGTATTTTGGTGCAATAACTGCATTTATACATTGTGTTCTCCATTTGCACTTTATTTATGATCAAAGAAAGCTGCTTTGTGGTGTGTACAAATTGTTCACAATGAAATTCTCAGACAATCAGTATCCTGCTCATAATTCTCAGATGCTAGGCATGTTTTAAAGATCTTAAGAATTCCACATAGTAAAACATTCCAGAGAAACTCTGAAAGTGTTCTATCTGAATTTTTACTTTTATTCTGTACTTTGAAAAAGTATAAATTCACATTCCTGCTCTTCCTGTGAGCAATGACTGTGCACGCTTCAAAAGTTATGTATTTGCTATTCCACCATCACAGGATTACAATTCCAACCAAATTTCTCTCATTTACTAATAAAAGTTGTTTTAAACTGTTATTACCCAGGAAACCAGCTGTGCTCTGTTGATGGTCGTCCGCTGAGATTGAGATTGCAGGCTTTATATACAGTAAGGGTTTCATGGATGTAGCCGTGAGGATTCACGTACGCTGCCATGGGTCCACACAAGGATAAACTGCAAGAGACAATCCACAATTTGGTCAGAGTTCAAGGAAGAAACAAAACCCAAGGGCAGTTCAGACATGAACAGAGGAAAAACCATGGTTAAAATTGCTTTCCATAGCTAAAGGACTACTTTAGGCTGTATAAAGAAAAAAAAGCACATTTAATTGTCTTACTGAAAACTGGAAGAAAATACACTCTAATGTCAAATATCATTGTCAAGTTTTCTTACAACTGCAGAAATTTACATTGCCAGTGTTATGGATCAGATGCATTCCTCACTAAGTCCCTCCTTCAAAAAAGGTATTTAAAAAGGTATTTTTGCAATTAAAATACTTTTTTGCTTTTAGATGAACCTTACCCAGCTGTTTGTTCCAGTGGACAAGTCACTTTGAGGATAGCTGATGGGATGCTATGGAAACTACCTCATTCAAGGCAGTTATTAATCTTTCCCTCAAAAACCTAAAGCTCAGTATATAAAGAAAATGTATGACAGATTCATAATTTTGCTTACTGCTTTTGAATAGCAATTTCCAATAAGCTAAGTAAGATCTATACTGCTCCTCTTCAATCTAACTTTAAAAGTAAGCAGAAACATCCATTACACTACGTTCTCATCATTATGCTGAAGTACTGTGTATGGACACAGCAGCAATCGTGGGTTCTGGAAACCATAATTTGATTAGAAGATAAGAAATGACTTCTAATTATGACATCAGCTTCTTATCACACTGATAATGGTTAAACCAAGACATCTGCCAACTTCCACATTATCCTAGCTGATGGACAGCTATTAGTTATTCAAGATTAAACTAGTGACAAGGCTGCCAGAAGCAGCAATTATTTGGAAAATTTATAGACTTACTGCTGAACATGGAAGATACTTTATAGATCAAATATATAATGGGAACATTATGTAGGTTTACACTCTATATTCTTAAAATAAAAAAAGGAATCACAATGCTCAATGACATAAATAGGAAATTCCCTTATATCATGTCCTGGGAGCCTGTCTATACCACACAACAAGCACACTTCAATCTGTCGCTGAAGCTTGTTGACATAGAAGTAGGGGTGAAGTGTTGCAAACTGATTTTTTTGTCCTTTTACTTCTGAATAAAGTTCAGGAGATCCCAAATTTCAAAACTAACACATCTGTATTTCAGAACTCAGCATGCATAATTCTTCAGCAGCAAGGTGCTGGACTCGGTGACATAACACAGCACTTCACACTAGCTTCTGTCATAATGCCCATGGTGATGTTTGGATTTACTAACTTACTAGAAAAAGCTCAAGTAACCTTTTTTGGTTTATGAAGAAACCCCCCTATAAATATTTATTTAAATTTGATGAGAGCTGTGGAGAACATGATAGTTATAAGACATAACCTCACTTCATCTGTTTTGTTGTACCGATGGTTCTGATCAAGAACCTCCCAAAGATTAAAAGCAATAAACTCACCTGAATATTTCATTCTTGGTAGTTATTTCTGTGTCTTGGCATTGCTTACAGCAGAGAGATGTACACTTGAAAAGAAAAACAAAGAAGGTCAGTTCATTCATTCTCACACACTTGTTGGCACAGTGACAGACAGTAAAAATCTCTCCCCCTTTCATAACAGATTTTCTACCAATTCTTTTGTTTATCTGGACAGCAGTCACTGACATTGTATCTATCAAAGGGTACAAAATTTCCTCTGTAGTTTACTTATTTATGGTAAACATTCATTGTTATCTAAATGACAAAAACACAGCTGTAATGTATTTCTTCCCAACCCCAATCCACACAGAGAAGAGGATACGACCATGCAGCGATAAATGAGTCAACCTTCCAAGGCCTTTAAAAGCTAATTCAGAAAAAAGCCTTTGCTGTTCCAAGATGTAACAGGGAAAAGGGACATGAGTCCAAATGCAACCATTAAGTTTTCACAAAATTTCCAAACACTGCAGATCAGTGGTTTTCATTCCCTCAAGAAAAATATGTAAAATTGGTTAATCTGTTATGATCTTTAAGAGAAATATCAATACAACTCCTAAGATTTCTAGAAAGTGGAACAAAACAATTTACCTAAATATGAGAATATGTTTTGAGTTTCTGAGTCAGGAAAGACAATAAAATTAATCAGAATACAGACCCTAACACAGGAAGCTGTCTGTTTTTGTCTCAGATACTGTAAGAGATGTTTTCTGTCTTCTTTTCTCTACATGCTCCCTTTTAGATTTTTGGTGCATGAACTCTGGGAAGGGGAATGGTATTAAAATGACACCCTGGTTTCTCTTTTCCCCAAAACAGGAAGTACTTTTCACGCAAACAGGCAAAATTTCCACTGCCCTATATCCACCAGCTAAGCCCTTCACTGACCAGGGTTACACTGTATTAACACTTCAGACAGTGTTCTGCTATCTCCAGCAAACTTACAACCAGCAAGGTGAGGGTCAATCAGGGCGTACGTAGCTCTTCTTTCTGATATGAACGTATTAAAAAGCTGGGTTTTTTTCTCTCCATTCAAAAAGTGAATAGTAAATATCCCAGCTATCAAACCCATAGGCAAGGTTACACTTAACTTGTATTTATACCAATGGCTCTTCCAGGGTTTCCTCTTTGGAAAGACCAGAGCAATGTGAACTGCTATTGGAGATGCTGCAAATGCTGCTCCCAGAACAGCTGGATTCATTGTGAGGTTGATTTGATTGATGCTTAGCTGCTTTATCAGTTATAATAAGAATATATAACTCATACTATGTAAGAGATGTACTATGCAAAAAACCCCAACAAAGCACCACTTTAATGTCCTGTATCTACATCATTCCACAGCCATGGCAGTGGAAAAAGAGGGACGGGAGATGAGTCTCTGAACATCTTTTAACAAGGTGATAGATGTCTTCTGCAAAAATCCATTCAGCTCAATGCTCAGACTTTTACTTAATACTACAAAGATTTATCTTCTGTTACAAAATCCACAAGTTTTGATGGCAGAATGTTACTTGATTGCAGTATATTATCCTGGCAATATGGGGTTATGATGTTCATCAGCTGGTTATGGGCAACACTGGACTTCTAGCACCATCTCTTGGCTAAAAAAGTGCTGTGAGGTGTTGATATATGATTTCTAACAAAGGCAAATAGCATTATAGGTTTCTACCTTACTGCCAAACATAAAGTCTAGTACTGAGAGAGCATTTTCTTTCTTAAGCAAACTTTTAAAGGCAAAAGAAGAAATAAAAGAACACCCACATCATTCTCTTGAAGTATAATTCAGAAATGTCATACATTTTTCTTAGTTTATAACACTTACTCCTATTATTTTTGGTGAGAACAATTTAATGACAAGAAGAAATACTCACTTTGTTCATAATATCTAATTCACAGCGGAGCCGCTGGACAGCGCTGCCTATTTTAAGCAACTGTATACGTAATGCATCATCAATTGGCAGGCAAGCAGCAACTCTGTAAGAAAAATCTAGAAATGAGAAAGTACCAGGCCTGTTAGAATTCAAGAGAGAATTAAAACCTCCTACTTCTACTCAGGTACAGAGAGTGTGCTGAAACTTTGGTTTATAACAGACTTTTAGAGGTTATCTTGGTGCATCCTTCTGCCCTGAGGCTGGATCATGTACAAGTAAAAACGCTATGAAGATCTTTACCTAATCCACACTGGATGATCACCAGTGATGGGGACTGAATGAACCTGGTAAGGTAATGTAGTCTAAAAGCAGAACACAACCCTGGGGAACTTCAACTTTGACAGTGAATTACTGAGTTTTCCAACCAACAGTGGTTATCTTTCTGGTTGCACTTCCTCTTTTTTTCCTTTTTTTTTTTAATCCAAAAAGACAGACACACTTTTATAAGAGAAGGAAAAATAAACCCCCAAATATACACCTCCTTCATCAACTACAACCAAGTTGTGTTACTCACATTCATACTCAGAAGGTATTCTTTATTGTTAGATTGCAAGAAGGGGAAAAAAAAACCCCACATACTTTGGACAGACTCTTCTGGAGGTTTTATCCACATCTGAACGCAGATCAAAAAAGAGCCAACAGATTTTTTTTTTTACTTTTAAAAATTTTAATATAATAGAAAATTCTCTGGTAGCAACTTTAATGAGGTATTTAAGGCACAAACACAAATGGTATCAGACTGTACTACAGTCAGTCTTTAACTTAGCTAACAAAAAACCTTGCTAAGCTGGAAATCACTCCCTACCTCACAGCCTGAGAAAGAATTCAAAAGCTGAAAGTTAAGTCAGAAAAAAACCAGTGCACTGTGGATCATGAGAAAAGAAGTGCCAAAAAAAATGTTAGATTTTTTGTTTGTTTTCAGATTATTTCTTATGCTTCTCATATATGGTTCTCTAAGGAGCACTGTGGGCAAAGCAGATGGGAAGGACTTTAAACCATCACTTTAGGCAAATAAAGAGTTCCATGGACATCAAAATTATTAAGCCCAGACCTGTATTTGGTGCTTAACTGACTTTAATTGAAAGCTGTAGTTTGGACTTCCCCTTTATTAGGCATCTGAGAGTCTACACAGGAAAGAATGTTTTTCCCTTTAGAAAGATTTAAACTGAAATTTCCTTCTTATTACATCTTATAGACACACAGAAAAGAGGAGACTTGTTCACCAGGGCATAACTCCAATGCCTGCTAAGGCATGAAATCTGATCCCAGCTTTTCTGCAATTCAATTCCTGGTGCTATTGTCCCTCATGTCTGATAAGAGGTAATAAGTAAGAACAAAGAGATAATATATTCTAACACTCAGTCTTACATACAAATGATAATAAAAAAAATCTAATAAGCTTTTGGCTCTTGTTTTCTTGCAAAATGTTTAGATCACATTCCTCCTGCCACAGAGCAGGAGTTCCATTTCTTTTACTGAACATGCTTCCACACAGATGAAGGATGATTATGTCTTTAAAAGCTCTGTCACCCTTTTGTCAAAGTCAGTCATCAAAATGTATTGGAAACTGGAAGTGACGGATGGGCTGCCAGTAAAAAGGTCATTATCTAAGGGTTTTTTCTTAAGATATGAAAAAAATATAAAATTGAACTCAAACTAAACATCATCATACCTATTGGGTTGGTTGGAAGAGATTCATCTTTAAGATTTTCATCCCATTCGTGTAGCTGCCTCTTGACTCTTTCCATCAAGGTTTCCTTTTGTTAGAAGAAAAGCCTAATTTAAATACATAGGTATTTGTTTTCTTAGGAAAAAACAAAGGAAGCAAAATGTAGAGTAAGCTATTTTCCCTAAGTGGACATTAGCTTTTAAGACTTATTAAATACAGACTCTTTTTGCACCTATATATTTTAAACTAAGAGCAAAATAGGGATGGGAAATGGGCCAAAATGAACCAAGGTGGTTAGAACTCTCATGTGAGATAAGGAGAGAGCCATCCAAATTCTGGGGCTGTACACATGAGATGAGGTCAAGCCTCCTCCCTATTTCTGCCTCTCTCACACCAAATACTTTATGGACTAACATACATATGTATATAAAGAAATACATATTTTTTAAAGAGTAAACTAACTCCAACAGAAAAAACTATCCAGCACCCTGGTGGTTAGGACACTTGCCTGCAGCATGTGGGATGGAGGATCAAGTTTTTGCTCCAAGACAACACAGGAGGAACCTGAACTGCTGTTATCCACCCCAGACACATGCTCTGGCACAAGGGAACAGCAATACTGAGGGGGAAGCCCTTCCTGATCTTAACAGTAAACTGAGAGCTATACATTTCTTTGAAACATAACTTATGAGCCAACAAAGCTAAAGCTTTTCCATTGTCCAGTAAGTAGATATTAAAACATACAAAGCTAATTATAGATTATTTGGTAATAAATCATGTGAACTTACAGCATCATAGAGAGAGTAGAGCCAGGGAGGCCAAGATGTCAAACTTGCACAGTGGAACTTCCTCTACAACCAAAACCACACATGTTTATTCTTTAACATTAGCAGGTTTTAGGGACAGTTCTTATTCAAACAACTAAAGCAGAGAAAATATACCAAAGTATTTAAATATACAACAAATGATCACCATCAGGACCAGTACTTCAATGTGAAGGTTCCAAACCACTTCTCAAACACACTGAGAGCTCAGACTTCTGTACAAGACAGATGGTATATGGATTTTCTCAGAAAGCTCATCTCAGCACTAAAAGCTTTTCTGATGTTTAGTAATAAGAAATAATTCCTTTCAAAAGAGCATCTGAAATTTAGGCAGTTCAAAAAAATTAAGGACTTTTAGATATTGCATCTGTCCCAAAGTCTCTGTATCAACTGCAGCTACTTCAGCAACCACAGCAAACCACTATGTAAAGTGAAGAAACTACTCATAGCAATTTAGTCAAATGCATTAAGTAGGATGAAAGGAGGGGTTGTAGCAGGTATTTTAAGCTGACATATAAAAATTCAAAGGATACATGATGATATTTTTAAAATGTTAAATTAGTTTGTTAAAAATGTAACCCAAACTACCAACACACAAGTCAAGTGTTCCAGAGGATGCTTTCTTACAGCAGAGCAAACACTGATTAAGAGAACTTTGGTAGTCTTCATGTTTAATCATCTGTTGCTGTTTGCATCCTGGTACCTATTTTTGTGTTTACTGAACAGCAAATACTTGTGCCAGCCTACTGAAAATCTATTAAACAGCTTTATTATAACGACCCAAAGTCAGTGAACAAAGTATTGTAGTGTACCCATCTAATCACATCCTGTAAAGAAAAAATTTAAAACTCAGGCCCAGACTCAGCACAGAGTAAGAAACAAACATGGAGGAAAAGAAAAGCATTTTAAAAATTCCCCTGAAGGTCCCCTAACTATTTTTAATGAAGGGTATTCTTCCAAAATAAAAAATTTACTAATAGGAGGGGCCCACGCAACTGTATCCTACTTCACTGTGAACACTACTAACACATTCACTTCAGCTGTGTACAGTAACACCTACACAACAATACAGAACAGATATGGAGGAACAAAGTATGAATGGCCACAAATATCACCTCTAAAAAAATAAGATCTTCAGTCTGTATGTAGCCTGTGCATACACAGCAGACAAGAAAGCCAAGACAATAACTGAACTTCCTTAACTTCCTTCTGGGCTTGTTAACTCATGGATGAGCCTGTTCAAGAACTCTGAGAATCAATAGCTTTTTCTTATGATTTTTTGTTGTTTTTTTGCTACACAGTTCAAAATCTCTTAAGAAAAAGAAATAAAATCCAACCCTTAACTGCATCTGAAAGTGAAGAGAGTTACTGGGATTCTCTATTAATTTCTGGTGGGAGTTCCACATATCTCTACAGATATAGAAGACTTCAGGGTCTCTTTCCCTTATGTACCACTGACTGAAACAGCAGATTAAATAAATAATAAATCAAAAAGCTGCAATTTTTGTTATTTTTTCAGGAGCATCAGGTTCCCCCTTTTCACCACATCCTCTCCTACCAACCTCAGTGATAACTCTTGCCCTAATAACCTTACCACGCATACCTGTCCACTGCTAATGACAGCCTTTGAAAAGCCTGGCAACAAGCTAGGTTTACATTGGAAAGGCTTTTGCTGCTGTAACTATGTTAGTACGATACCCAAGTGTGGTGCTTATTACGGGAAACGTAATTTATTCCAGCTAATTTATCCTTTTGATAGTATGCTTTATTTCAGACTCCTAAAGGAAAACGCTGCACACTGGTAAAAGTGCACATTCACTTATATAAATGCATCTTTTAGCACCTTTTAAACAGCACAGCTGTCCCCAGCACAAATCACACCTTACTGTTCTCCTGAGCAATGGGAAGGTTTGTAGCTTAAACCTGGCATCAGCCACTTAGGACTCTTCAAAATTCTGCCCTACCATCTCAGTGTGAATTCCCTCCTGATTCTAAAGACTGTCACAGCTGCAGTGCTGCAGGAACAGTGTAAGCAAAGGCACAACTTGTGCCAGTGAAGCAAAAATAGGACAGTAGAACCTAATTCCCTAATGATACCACCAACATCTTGGCAATGATTATTCCTGCTCTACTCTTTTTTTTTTTTAATCAGAGTCAAGTAAACAAAATTCTAGAAGCTTTCTAAAGAAGTGTAAAGTCTGCATACTTATTTTAAAAAATATAGAAAATAAAATGGGTAGAACCATGGAACTACCAATTCACCTGCTTAGCTATTAGTGGAAGATGGTGCTTTTACAAACAACTATCTTCACATAGAGTGCATGTAAAAAATAGATTTCCATGACCCTCTCCTACCCTGTCAATTTTAGTACCGTAATAAAATTTAAGTTTCTAAATTCAGTTAAAAAAAAATAAATTACATATTAACTATCACTGAATGTAGATCTGTTGAACAACTACTAATAAATAGAAAACAGAGCTAGAAATATATATGCAATTGGCCATACTAAATAGACTGTATAGAAGCATCGTGATATGACAAAGATAACAACTACAAAAATCATCAAGAACTTTAGACATGTTATATAAAAACTTTACAAAATGCAAGTGCAACAAAAAACATGCTCAAAACCATACACTACAGCCTAATTGTTGTCCAACAGTGATCTGGGTGGGAACATTTGACTGAGTTACAAAAAGAAGATACCATTATGCCTGTCATTCTAACACCGAACCAGATTTCTATAAACCAGTAACTGCAGGCACCAAAGTTAATCATTTAAACAAGCCAGGTTTTTAAGCAAAATTAGCAAATGGAATTGTGATTCCAAAAAAGTAAGACATCCCAGGTCTTCTCTTTAGAGAACTCCTAACACAAAATGTGAAATGTGTATCTCCCCCCTGTTGATGGCTGATAAAACAACCACACAAGACGAAAGCAGGAGGTTGGCACCTAGCATCCCAGCTGTGCATCCTCCTCTCAAGATGAAGAGATGGAATTTTTTACTGATTTTTCAAAATGCCATCAAAAATTTAAAGAAAAACACCACCACAGCTAGCTTCTAACCTTTTGGTATTTCTGCCACCACTGATGTATAGCTCGGTCCTGCCAGGCTGTGGGTTTCGAAGCAGGGAATACATGGTGCCGGCTGAGGGACTGCAGCTGCACTGCTGACATTGTGGAAGGCAGCACACGCTCAGGAAGGATCTGCACTTTAGCCTGCTGGATTCTGATGAAGGGAAGAATTAGAAAGATGAGATATACACACATCTACAAGGATTTTTTTTAAAAAAGTTTTACTGCTTAGAAAAACATGGGCCTGCCTAATAGATCTAGGCACAGCACAGCACTACAGAATTATAGCAGCAAACCATTTCATCAGATTTTTAAAGTTGTACTGCATAAATCACATTACCTTAGGGAACATACAGCATATCTGAGCCAGCAAAACACTTACCACTCTAGAACACAGATTCTTTCAGGCATGTGGCTAAATTATTAAAGCCACTGCACTGACTGGACTTCAGTCCACCTAAAGTGAAGACTGAAACAATCTCATTTTTTTATTTTCCTTTAAAAAACAGAATTCGTTTTTTTCCAACTGTTTTTTGTCCTGGCACACAAAACTCTTCAGAGTTTACTGGATTAGCTTTGACAGCTAAGTTTCTTTGCTGATCCCACTTCCCCCCACACCCCGTTAGTTACCTTTTCCATGGGAACCAATGGGCTGGCCTTGTATTTTAGAGTGTTAGTTACATACTGGGATAGTGGTGAACAGAATTAAAGCCAGATTGGCAGGGAATATTCTACTCTGAATATTAACAGCAGAATAATCTACTGCCTCAGCATTGTATTTTTAGGTTTTTGTCTCCTCAAGGTCCTTCTGGTATAAGCTATTAGTTAGCTATTACATACCAAACCCTCAGGAAGCTTAGCTGAAATGCAGTTTGCTATCTTCATCCCACAAAAGCTTATGTGCTTAGCTAGAGTTCAGTATCAGCAGAAATAGGATATAGACTCTGATCATCTTTTAATATCCCAGCATCCACCAGGTCACCTATTCTGCAAAGAGTTCAGTAAAAGTTATATGGCTACTAAGGATATTGCCTGGCAGGAGGGACTTCACATTTTAAGCAGAATTATGCGTCAGAAATCCTGAACTATTAAGATGCAAGTCATTACAAAGTTTCCAATTTTATTTACAGGGACAAAAGTGAGCTCTGCTAACTTACTATAAATAACAAAATGGTGTTTTGCCATAATCACTTAGTAATCAGAAACCCAAGAACGATGGCAATTTCTTTCTTGTGAAGCAGCTCTGTATTTTTCCCCTCTATCAGAATTTGACAGGTAATGCTTGTTTCTTTTGTTAGTTGCCTTGAATACATGAAAATTAAGAATGTTCTCATTGAGATCATATTTTGTTTGTGCAGATGGAACATTATCCTTCTGTCCCGTTCCCTTCTTATGCCCCTCTGATGTACAGACAAAAGCAGCAGGAAACTGTCATGCTACCAGGTTCAGTCCTAGAAAGAGTTAGCACATTGGCACAGAGTCCAGAGAGCATCTCACCACCTGCAGAGAGGACCATTTCCTCAGGCTGAACTGAAGAACAAAGACTCATGCCTCCAAAGCACATGGAACAGGAGGTTCCAGTTCACTGATCACTCCCCAAACCCATAAGATGTGCAGTACTTCAAATAGAGTGACTCTATATACTTTAAACCATACCAACAAATCTACAGCTTGCCATGATGAGGGAAAAAGAGTAATAACCACCTCACCTCCTTTATTTTGTGTGTTTAAAAACTCACATTTATGAATGAGGCTTGTGAACGTGCTGTGTAAAAGCGATCTCTGGTTGTCAGTAGATATAAAATCCTCACAACAAAATGCTTTAACAGCACAACAAAAATCACTGTACATCTTAACTGGTTCTGGATACTGAATTCTCAGGACCGATGCTGTTGTTACTGTAGTTGGCCAAGTACTGCCACCTCGTGTTCAAGCAAAGGCTTTTCCAAAGGAGTATTATTAGTAAGTAAGTGTTACATAGTGAAAAATAGCAAGTAGCACATATTCTTAACTTTTTCAGCTGCAGGTCATCAAAGGCTGAGCTCAGATTGTTCCTAGGCTTCTTTCTAAAGCGATGCCACTCTACTGAACAATAGCAGAATGTGGATGATTAGCGTTAGAGTTGGGGTAAGCTATTCCATGTGTTGCAGAAATGTTTATATGAACCTCTGTCAGAATCAATGTTTGGAGCCTGTGTCTCTGGACAGTGACGCTGTCAGAGGCTGAGGATGCAATGAATGGTGCGGAGCGTGATGCCAAGAAAAACTCGAAAGGGACAGAAGACTCAGCATGCTCTTAACTAAGTGGTAGTGGTTTTAGTCACTTTTATAAACCAAGAGTGGTATGAATTACATACCATGATAAAACTGGCTAGAAGAGGAGCCTCTAACTATCCCAGGGATCTCATCAGAATATGGAAAAGAACAGGACTCAAATATACAACAGAACACTGTCAAAGCTGATGTCAGGATGCTCGATAAGCACATGAAAATAACTGTCATCCACTAACAGAAGTAGCACATTTCTGTCAGTGAAGTATCAATGAATAGTCAGAAAGGGAGTGGTTAAATAAACAAGATTTTTATATTTAAGAAACTGAAAGTGATGGCCTGCTTGTAGTTAGCAAAAAAAGAACCTATTTTCATATTCAGCTATTTATCCAGAGACTTCAGTGTGCTTTTATGTTTTACAAAGGGAAAATGAACAAGTGAAGTGACCTGTTTCTTTTTTATTACTACCAGACTCCAGCCTTCCCCCTTCATGGGCAGCTTCTCATGAAAACCACCACCCCACTGGGCACAGTTCCTGTCCTCTCCGTATCTGAATCATGCAGCTGAATCGTTGTGCACGCTGCTGAGGCTCGGTAGCTAAAGATCACCCCAAGTACAGAACCAGAGAAGCACTGTTATTAGCTATCGTGTCAGACCCTTGCCTGCAGCCATTCAGAGCCCATCACGTTATCAAAGTGGAACACATCCAATGCAGACCATCTCTGGAAAAGTCTCCTTTGAGGAAATGAAAGTTACACTTTTTCAAAGGACTGGAATTTGGGAGGCTTTCTGTAAGACAACAGAGGGCACATATGTGGTATTGTATCCTCCCATGTCACACCTGGTTTTGAAACAGGGATGTAAGAGATTTGGAAAGAAAGCTTTAGAACTTACAATGCAGAAAAATCAACATCATCTTCCTGACTTAATTTTCAGAAACAAAGTCATTCTGACATGTCTTCTCACACACAAAAAAATCAAACTACAGGTAGATACTCTTCAGAGAATTCCACTGGAAAGTTAGCAACAACTAAAACACGAGTCTTGCAACAGGACATGTCAGAAGTCCTTAATAACCAGAGAAGGAACTGATTAAGCATTTATTATCTAAGGTAATTAGTCAATTGTGTGACTGAAAGGGCAGATGCACATGGAGTAAAATATAAGTGTTCAAGTGAAACAAGATTTGCAGTATGTAAAATTAAAACCAAAATTTTCTTACCCATCTGACTGGGTTCTTATTTCCAGCACCTTGAACCTCTGTCTTCCTATTGCTTTCACTTTGACTGTTTCAATCCCATACTCCTGCTCTTCTCTGTAGGCATAGATTTCTGCTGTTGTTCCAAAATGTGCTTCCCTTTCACGTACGTTACTAAAAGTAATGGAATCAGAAAGGTTACCTACCCTCCAAACAGCATTGTTCATTCAGATTTCATGAGTTAGTCTGCCTGCACTGGCTGTACAGGATTAGTCTCATCAAAACAGTAAATATGGTAAAATAACTTCAACTAACTCTAGTCATTATTTTTCCAATTTAAAAGCAATTTCTAATGGGGGTTTTTTGGTTGGGAGTTTTTGCCAGTGGACAGGTTTCATTTGGGGTCTAGCAGTGAAATTCTGGGGATACAGGCATCACCAATTTATTTGCATTTGAAACTTAAAGTACCAAAATTCTTAAGTTGACTAAAAATCACTCTTCCCACCTCCTAAATAATTACACCCTAATAAATTGAGGGAAGAGGAAGGAACATTCCCAACTTCTTTTGGCACAGATTAGCCTTTATCTTTTCCACTTTTCTATCACCTCCTGTCTCTCATGTCTATTGTACACCATTTGTCTGTGCTTGTTCATTTACACACAAACCAAGCAAATGCACCTTTGCAACAATGCAGCTCTCAAAAAAAAAAATCATCTGATTTTCACATTTCAGATCAAGGCTTTTTCTTTAAGCAAGATGGAGCAGTGCATTCAAACACTTACTGACATCAAAAGGCTGCTCAAACAAGAAAAGCAGATCAATGCTTAGCGTTTCTTTAGACAACCATGTGGTTCTGTCACCCAGCTACCCGATGTAAGAGGAAAACCTCATTATGTATCAGAAGACAATTTTTGTAAAAAAATGTCAAGCCACAACTTCTGCCATTCACCACAGAACTGATGCAACCACCTGCTTTTAATCTAGTAATCCAAAGGAATTGTGCTAGGAACACATGCTGTGTACCACCCATAAACCCACGTGTGCATTTTACCTGTAAGCAAGAACGGCAAACGTTCTGTCTTTCTGAATTAAATTCCGCACCATGCTAACCTCTTGAGGGTGAAACAGCTGAAGGGGCAACGTCTGTCCTGGAATCAACATCACCATCACGTGTGGCAACACTGGAATCACCTGACAGCTGTCATCATCATGCACCGTTCTGCCATGGAACTCCTCCATATCAGAACCTAGGTACTGGAAATGAGAGTAGTATGAAAGGTTTTGGTTATTTACAAGGATAAAATAAAATAAGGTCTTTGGCTTAAGGATATTACAATAGAATCACAAACAAACAATCAAAACTTCCTCAAGACGTATTTAATGGGCAATATGTAAAGAACATACCACATGTGATGTTGGCAAACTGGTATCAAAGTTAATGACATTTGGCTTTTCAGCTTCTTTACTATCTTGATCTTCAACTTCCATTTCACTGTCATCCTCTTCCTCGCTTTCTGCTAAGAGGCACATATAGAACATTCTATAGAAATCAATTAGCAAAGACTAAGCTACTGCAAAAGCCCAGAGAATCCCAGAAATGCATTCAATCTTCAACAGGCTTTTCTGGGGAAGGAACTTTGGTATTTGTAAACTTGTTAAAAATAGTTTTCTTGCTGTCACAGCAAAATAACCATTCTACAGAAAGGGTCAAAAGCTGGCAATTTATTTTTTAAAAGCTAAAGAACAACTTTTCCTAGAAGAAAATAATAAATTCTCTTAGCTCAGGTTTTCCCTGCTGTAGTAATCCCTTATCTCAATTCTAAACGTCTTCTGCCTATACACCAAGATGCCAGATAACTTAATTTCTCCTAAGATGCTGAATGCAGCATTTGAAGTAGCACAAACCTGAACAATAGAACTGCACACATCAAGTGAGTGAGTTAAGAAGTAATCTGAAGCTCTATATTCATGCAAAGACTCTTGCTGGTAGTTTAGACAATTTCAGTGCTGTCAGCCTCTCCTGTGTGTACACCAAACACACACACACAAACCCAGCAAACTACTCAGGAAGCAAATAATATGACTCTGCAAAGGATTTCTGGTATAAAGTAGTATTTAAAAATTACTACTTTCTTCCCATTTCCCAGCTCCAGGTGTCTATCCTGTAATTTCTTTCAGACAAGAGGACAGTTGAATTACCAGTGTTTTGTTCTGGAAGCATAAGTAGTGCAGTTACCTGCAGAAAACATGTATAGATGCTTTAAAATTAATTCTAAAACATGGTGAAGATAAAAAAAAACTCCACATGCCTTTCTCTCAAATGCTGGTTTCACTGGCTGTTCTGTGGATTGTCATACAATGCATGTCTGCAAATATGCAAAACAAACACAATGCAATTATCCCCCTTCTCTAACTGTATTACCTGATGCTACTTCTTTTAACACAAATAGTATTTATACACCATCCTGTATCAAAAATGGATGTTACCATAAACTTTGCAAGCCAACCTGTAGGATTTTTTACACCAATAGTTGCTGTGTAATGGATAATCCCAACTAAATGTGCTGGAAAACATCCTTCAGATCTTGAAAGCTATTACAGTACATACAGGCAAAAAAAAAATCTCTTTAAAATAATCTAGTTGCCCACCTTTGCAATTCATATTTTATTAAGAAATAATCCTCAGCTGAAAACTTAAAAGGTGATGGTCTTATCCAAATGGTTTTGTAAGCAAACCTTACAAAAGAAAGATGCTCCAGAAGAAAGGAGTCTTCCTTCAGAAATGGAAGCACCACCACCCTCCTTCACTGAGATCTTACTGTTTCTGAGAGTGGGAGGACAGGAAAACAATGAAGACACTATAAGCTCGTTTTGAAGAACGTTGTATTTCCCTGTTTGGCCTCCAGACACATTTGTTAAGTGTATTTAAAAAAAAAAAAAAATTTAGGCAATGCTTGTCTTTCTGCTTTACCATTTTTTTTTAAAAAAAAAAGAAGTATTGCATAGTTTATAGAAGCTTCTCTATAGAAGGCACAGCACAACACTCTGATGTTATGGATCCATCCAATATTGTATTTATCTCAACATGAAACAAAGCACCACAAGAAAAAAGGTTACAGTGTCTCTTTGGTGTTTTGCCTAATTTCAGAATTTAAAGCAATAAGCCACCATCTTCCTCGTTACTGTAAAAAAATACTCCACTTGATTTCTCTTCCATCATATTCAGTTAGAAACCCTAACCATAAACAACTGCAAAATGTTTAAGAACATAGAATTATAGAATCATACAGTGGTCTGGATTGGGTGCAAAACTGCCAGCATTTTGTTTAACTCAATGGAGGGGAAGAGTTGGAAGTTTTTCCTTGGGTTTGGGGCAGCAGTGCAGTGCCAGGGAGAAGCTGACTTCATAAAGATTATATTCTGGTTTGTAAGCGCTCTCATCGAGTCGCAGCAGTCATTAGCAGTTTTAATAGCCTTTTGGAGAGAGGCTGTTCCAGTTGGTTTTCTGAACACAAAAGGAATTAAGAGCAGTTGATTAGAAAGGACTGTGCCCTGCAAACTTTTGCTCGTTCTTGCCAAAAACACACGCCGGCTGCGGTGTGGTGGCAGGGAGGAACGATGACTCATTTCACTGCAGCAGCACCATGCCAACGGCGACAAAACACCACAGTCTTCACTCTCCTCTTCGACCACGCTAAAGGAACAGCAGGCAGAAGGGAAAAGAAACTGCATCCTTTACACCTTAGCTCTATACAATTTCTGTTGATTTTTTGTTTTAACTTCAAGATTAACAGCCCTCCAGTACAAGCACAAGGGAAACGCAAGTCACAAAGGCACACTGCATGACAAGGCACTGCACTTCTTTCATGGCAGGTCAGGCATTCCCAGGTGCTCATCCTGGCCCACTAACACTACCAAATCCACTCGCAACACCTCTGTAGAGAAGTAAATAGGTACCTCAAAAAACCAACAAACAAACAAACCCACCCCACCAGAGTAGAAAGGGCAGCTGTATTTTCGTATTACTTTAAACACACAGGCATAAAATGCTTGTAGAATTTCCTGCTATAGGAAATTGCTTTGGCCGCTGGCTGTGCTTCTCCTCCACAGGCTTATTCTGAAATGTTTCCTTTCCAGTTTGGCATGAGCTGCTGCCAAACCCATATCATCTTTGGTCAGACTGGGGACACTATACATTAAACCAGAGAACGGCGTGTTATTGTGCATTAAGCATCCACGCGAGGAATGGTGTGTCAGAGGACGGCCTAGCTAGGCTGTCTGACAAACTCCAGCACAGATACTGCACAAGGCCAGGCAGAGAGTGAAATCCAACCCTGGCGCGCAGCATCTCTGGCTCCCCGGCTTGTTAACGGCACCAGAGAGCACTGAAATTCAGCGGAACTTTCTGAAACAACAAACGTTTTCCTCGGACTTCACCTGGTTTTATAGAGGCTCACACGTACGGGGTGCTGCACCTGCCCGCTTCGGTGGAAGAATGACAGCCCGTTTCACCTGGCCGATGGCCCGCTGCCTAACGCGCAGCGACTGAGGGGCTCGTCTTTCTTCTGGGCTCGCTCAACCCGGGCTGAAAGCGCCCGACGTGCCAGCACCGGAGCAGGCTGCCGCAGGAAGGCTGCGGCTCCGCCAGCCAGCGCCGCACCACCTAGCACCTTCTCGAAGGCCGTCCCAGTAACGCCGCCCGGGCTCCCCTGAGCTTCCCTTCCCCCCATAAAGCCCCGCAGCCTTCTCCCTAGCCCCACTTCGCCTTCCCCGCTCCCCATACCGCCGGGGCTCCCACACAACCTCCCCGCAGCCCCCTAGTTCCCTCTCTGCCGCTCTCTCCCCCCCGATCCCGCCCACGGACCGTGGTCCGGCCCACTCCCCGCCCGCGCCTCACGACCAGCTCGGCGCTTGCTCCCGCGCTCAGCCCAGAGCCTCGCCGGCTCCTCCCGCCAGCCGCGGCCATTACCGGGCACCAGCTGTAGGTGGTTCCCCATGTTGTTATGGGGCTCACCACCTCCCTCCTCGGCGGCCATCGCTGTTTACCCCGAGAGGAGCCTGGGAAGCCGGCAGCGCGGGGGGGAGGAGGCGGGAGGAGGAGCCCAAGCCGCGGCCGGAGCGAGCCCAAGAGCCGCGGCCTCTAGCGGCGGCGCTGGGGAATTACGGGGGGAGCGTGGGGGCTGCTGACGCGTCGGGGGGCTGTCGCCTGACCCCCCTGAAGCTTCGTGCGGTCCCGCCCTGGCTCTCAGCGGGTTTATTTTATGCTGCAGGCCATGAGAAAGGCTTGGCGGAGCGCTGGCAGGTGGGAAGGAGGGAGGGACCGCCGAGGATACGCGGGGCTGTCCCTCAGCGCCGCGCTAAGGCGAGTGCGACCGCTGCGCTGCGGAGACTCGGTGTCCCCTAGGGAGGGACAGGACCTCCGGCTCCACCTGGAGATCCCCGGGTCTCGGGGGGCGCCTAGAAACAGCGGGGACGAGGCCGTGCGTGTCCCTCGGTCTCCGGGTGCTGCCTCTCTCCAGAGGACCCGGCCACGGCTGACCTCGCCAGAGCTTCTTAGGGTGGTTCCACTAAAGCGCCTCATGCCTGAGCCCCGTCTTTGAGTTCTGGGAGTGGGGATGGATGTGGATAAAATCTGTGGTGGATCACCTTTTGGGTAAACAGCTTGAAGCGGAAACTGTAAACACAGATTATTGGATATATGCAATCCCAGCAGCGATTCTCGAGGGAGACCGGATCCCGCTGATGTGGAAGTGTGAGGTGGAGCAGAGCCAAGGGAGCTATGCTGGGGTGCAGGAAAGTTGAAGGGACCTTCATTGCTTGTGGGACAAACCTCGGTGCCTGTTCCAAGCCGGCACCACAGGGCCCGGCTGAGATCTGCAGCTGAGCTCCAGCACATCCCTGTCACCTCCTCTGTGCCCTGAACCATAGCTCCACTCCGCTGGCACACTGCTGCATGAAGGCATGGCACAGGCTTCCAAGGGAGCCTTCTCCAAAGCAGGACTGCTGCCAGGTCTCTGCCTCAGAAAAACATCTGGGCGGTTGGCAAAGGATTTGAGGTGCACCCATGGTTTAATGTCTTCTGGACTGCCAAACTCCCGTGTGTGTGCTGTGTGAGGCACTTGCTGGGCCTCACAGGTGCACAAATAGCAGATTCCTCTCTTTGAGAATTGAGATTTTAGTAAAAATACTGTGGTTTGTAGTGGCACTAAAAGAAAAAGGTTGAGCATTGTCAGGTAAAATGGCAAAGGGCTGCCCTGGCCTGAGCTTGGTGTGGCCACCAGAAGCAGTTTGCGAGATGTAAAGCCAGTGGGTATACCCAAAAATGCTCCTTTGCTGGGGCTGCCTCTGCACTGCCCAACACCTGTACAAATGCTCTATCTCATCAGTTATATGTTACCTTCCCCTGTAACAGAAAAATGAACCGACTAAATATCATACCACAGCTCTGGGATTTCTCCCTTTCAGCTGAAATGCATGTGTTCTATTGCTGCTGGCATTCGTTGGAGACATACCGATCGCTAAATCCCATACAGTGCTCCCAAGCATTTCCCAGTTGCCCAGTATCTCAGCTCTCTGCTGTCTCCCAAGTAAGACCTTTTTCACAGGCAAAATTCTGTCTTTTCTGCTGTTCCCTTTTAAAAGTCCAATTTCAGTTCAGCAATAATACTCCCCCTGGGCCGGTGACAGATTAAACCAATGATTAGCCAGCAAGCAAAATACCTTTTTGAAACTTATTTTCCAAAATGAAAGCGTTTCAGAGAAGTACATACCTTAAAGATAAATAGCAACCTAATTTCCTTACCATCATAGGTAGGAAATTTCAAAATACTCAGGATCTGTACTGAACTGAATATGTCTTTAGAGCCGCATTCAGTATCACATTTGCCAAATGACAAACATGCCTGTGATGATACAGTAAGCATTTGGAAAAATACAATAATCACTGAAATTATTAAGTTATGATTCTATAACTTTTTCTGCATCATCTCAGTGTTATATACATAACTCCAGAGTATTGTATGTGTTACATATACCTTAATAAAAAAAAATCAAATTTTTGTTGTCAGGCTGGATTGCAGTCTGGCAAACTGAAGTATTAACAAAAAAATATGAGCCACTTCTCCAAACCCTGGGACTTGATTAAAACCATTACACTACATATTTTTGGCTTCTTTTCCTATGTTGATTTCTGGGGGGTTTTTTATGTAGTTGCTGAGGGTACACCTGAGTCATACTTTTAAGCCTGTTTCTGGAGTCATGAGAGACAGAACTTAGGTTTTGATGAGCACTGGAAACTGTGGGACCAAAACCCAAGAGTTCCCTAGTTCTTATTTTGGATGATATTGTCTCTTTATAACCTTAACACTGCTAAGAGCTATATTTGTGTGCAGCATTTATAATTCTAGCTAGTGTCTTAAAACTAAATCCAACCCCCCAAACGGGGCAGTAACTCTAATTTAGTCTCTGACTATAAATTACAGACATCACTCTCCACCAGCCTTTCCCACAGGGGCATAGTGAAGACACTGTGAAGCTTGAGATACGTGACTTCTGTTAGGTTACGTGTAACTGCCAGGTTAATTATTAGAGATGCTAAGGTATGACTAGTTTTAGGTTTTTAACCTAAACCTGCTTGAAAATACATTTACCATATAAATATTTATGTTTTTATCACAAAGGACACTCTGTAGCTTGGACAGTGGGAGAGTCATTATTCTCACACTCTAATCCATCACGTGCCGTGTTCCCAAACTCAGACTGGACTCACTGGGAGGCATTTCATGTTCTTCCAGAAGTATTAACCCTGGCTTGGGTTGAAGACAGAAAGCAGCAGGTTGTAGACTGATGAGCAACTGTGTAAATTCCAAGGTATTATATTAAATTTGTCGAGGGCGAGTGTATGTATATCCCAAAATTAATCTGGTCAGTGCCAATCTGTCTGTGAGCTGCCCAAATGACTGTAATTTAGATGAAGTCGGAGCACTTCAACGTGATGAAGGGCTTTTTTTTCTCTTTAGCAGCTGTTTATCAAAGAGACACACATCCAGCTGTGGCGAGTTTTCATTTTGATTTTCAGAGTGCCATTTATAAAAACGTTGATTTAGAAACAAAAGTTAAATACCACACGACCAGACCCTGTGGGATTCGATGCCCAAATTCACATTGTCTCTTCTGCATCTTGCAGTTGATGGTTGGCTAATTGCAAAGTTACCAGGTGGCCAGAGAACCTTTCAAGAAGAAAAAAAATAAAACAAACATGGAAAAGGACAGCAGCTTAAAGGATACTGAGACATAGCAATGGTTAGGATTTCGTTTGGCATTGCTGGGGGTCATAATTGGGATAGAGAAAACCAAGGCTTGGGGACCTGGTTCCCTGAAACAAGTACACAAATTATGGGTGCAATTCTCAACAAAAGGTCATTGCAAGCAAACACCAACCTCCCTTCATATATCAGTCCTTCATACACACCCAGCTGAATGCATCTCATCCCTGACAAAATACACCAGTCAGTCAGGTCACTTTAACTGCAGTACTTTTCCTCCCATTTTCTCAGCATATGTGCTCCCGTGCCCGCTTCCTTACTATCCTCAGAAGGAAAAACTACCTGACTGGTGAAAGAAGAGGAACTAACAGACAAAATCCTTACAGTGTGAAATGCCCAAGCGCCTTTACATCCCCCAGTTCCCTCCTATCTCAGCACTAGCTGAGAGAGAGAAAGTTGTCAGAATGTAGAAGCAGCCAGTGCACACCCTCTTCTCCACCTACATACTTGAATTAAGTGGAAAATTAAATTAATTTACTGTATTGCAGGGATAAGAGGCACTAGATGGTGCTGTAACACACACTGCTGCAGATCTTGTTTCTCTGTGAGGATGGGGCAGCTGTGCAGCACTGGCCACTTTGGGATTTCTATTTTTAGGTGCTTTGCAGTGGAAAAGTTTTATTTTTGACCTAATCACTTTCAATTAAGTTTTTGCCTGTTTTTGCAACGCACTGTTTTGACTATTTATGTTCAAAAAGTAGCCTGTATAGTCTAATTAAAATATGAAAAGTCCTGTCTATGCATGCCATTGATCTCCACTCTGCCAATAAATTGGCTCTTTACACCCCCAAACCTCCGAGTTCCAGGCAGAACCATGTATTTCAAAATAAAAAGTGACTCTCAACCTTTAGATGATTTATTAAATACCATCAGTAAGGAAGCAGTTACAGGACAAAATCTATACTTCAGACATTAAAAAAGCCAGTTACAAAAAAATACACAAAGCCATCTTCAGGCCAACAACCAGGCAGTCCCTGCACTACAGACACTTGCTCCATGTGCCTGAGGAAACCTGTGTCTTTTCAAGTCGATCACCACAAATTACACACTGAACTCACTACTACTCCCATTATCACACCTTTGTTGCACACATTAGGAAGACAGACCAGGTAGCGTGGGTATCACCTGCCTGCTGATGCACAGAGCATGGCATATTGAGCTGAGTGCAGAACTTCAGTGCAGGGCTTCCAGCCAAAGGCACCAGTACACACACCCAGCAAATAGGGAAAAAAATCCCTCCTTTTAAGTGTAAATCCTCCTTTTAAGTGTAAAACCAGAACAGATCCTAAGCTGTCAGCACCGCATGTACCAGATTATCGAATCTGCCATCCCAAAACTTCTGTATTACCTAAGTTGCCCTTTTCAATATTAAATGTACTTGGAGAGTACATGGATGATGACCTACGGCGATTCCAAAGGCAAAAGAAGCAGTGATGGGCAGGAGAACTATAGCCAAAATAAGCGTGGTTGGACAACCCTTGTGAAGTTAAAGAGCAGCAGATGACTTAGTTTATAATGAAACAGCTATTGCTTGCTTCAGTTGGCATTCTAGCCAGAACAGGGCATACTTATGACTCTTTTTTAATATCTGCTGCCTAGGTTGGGCTAGCGTGACAAATGAGCAGCTCTGAATATGCAAAAGCTTTCAGACAAAGAGCCTATTAGCCAAACATGCCTATTACTATGCGTAGAAGCAAATTCTCTTGCCAGTGAACTCTCGCCAAGCAACAAACTATTTGGCATGTGTGCAAAACCCATATTCAGACAAACCCGTGACAGACAGCACGGCACAGAAAGCAAATGTGGCTATAAACAGAAATTTGGTTTGATAACGAGAATAAAAAGGGAGGAAAAAGTCCATTTTGGTAATGGTAGCTGAAGGGCATACCTAGTCAAAGAGACCCTGTGTCCTTTAGGTAGCCTTTAGGAGTGTTGCTTTTACATAAATCCAGAGATTACAGACAGCTTAGAGATGAGTGTACCCTTCTGAGAAAAGGGGCCAAGACCCGTTCCTGTGTGACTGCTGCTCTTACAAATAGAGCTGTAAATCAGTGTCGGCGAGAGGCAGCTTTACAGTTGCTGATGTAAATTAAAGATGGGCCCTAAAGCCAGGTCCAGAGCTGCTCCAAACACTTCTGTGGCTCTGGGGAGCTGCACTTCAAAGGGACGGGCAGAAGTGACGCTGGGAAAAACAGCTGTGGTGGTGAGCAGAGCTCCAGTTACACCATGCTGATCTGAGAGCTGCAAAGAAACGGTTTCTGCTGGGGCTTCCTTAACTTGCTCTGGAAACCACTGTGGTTTGCACTGCTCCCAGGCAACCCCAAGAGACGTCCTTAGTTTTCAGGTGAAGGTTAGCACGGATCTGATGTATCTACAGCTGGTGGATGCCTCAAAAAAAGATTTATCAGAGATAGGGGGTTGATCTTTCCTTTATTGATTTATTTTAAAGGAATTTTTTGGTTGTCTTTATGGTAATGAGGTGGTGAGGTCTTGTGCCAGAGTACAGGGGAGTAATTTCATTCAGTCTTACTAGCTGAAATGTTTCTTTTTCTTTCTCCCTTGTTCTTATTGGTTCTGTCAGCATCCATCTTAGCAAAAAGATCAATGTATATATAGTTCTAGACAGTACTGCTGGAGAAGGTCTAAGTAGCCCTGTCTGTTTATGTAGAGCTCAGTTCACCAACTCCTACGCAGAGCATGAGCAGTGGCAGCTTTATACATGTATACATTAACCAACAGAGACAATTAAATTGGTCCCATATACTACGCAAAATAATGTAAATGGGTTTATATTCATTTAGATAGAGGTAACCAGTTAATAAATTTGGCTTCAGTTTAAAATGCAGAGTACTGAGCATAAGTTAAAAGCACTGTCTTGCACTGTGTACACAGAGCATGCTGCTGCCATTATCCATGCAGAAAAATCACTCAGCACTCAGGAAGGTTCAGAGGAGTTAATACGGTGACATTTACAACAATATCGTCCTTAATCTTGGGGAAAACATTCCTGATTCCGTTTGAGGCTTTTGGAGGCTTCACATGGCTACCAGTTTGTCTGGGGGAAGAAGGCAGGTAACCTCAGCAGCTGATGGCAGCGCGAACGTATCCCAGAGTCAGAGCTAACATTGACAAAGAGTGAAGGAGATGCGGCAGAGGCTTTGAAACCAAGACCTCTCTGAGATTTTTTCATCTCCAAGTACAATACTTCCTATCGTCATTTATCAAAACTTTCACTCCATCCACTCAGAGGTTTAGGC
Organism: Zapornia atra; assembly: GCA_013400835.1. Taxonomy (NCBI): domain Eukaryota; kingdom Metazoa; phylum Chordata; class Aves; order Gruiformes; family Rallidae; genus Zapornia; species Zapornia atra. The sequence goes on from VZTU01005395.1 coordinate 697,107, forward strand.
TTTTTTCTCTTTGTGAAGTTTTACTGCTCAAGCACACCTGGTAAGCGTGCTGGAAGTCATGGCTACAAACAGCCACAGGACAGCTGTCAACAAAATGCATGCTTTTACAGGGAGGGGGGTAAGAATACTGAAAAAAGAAAAAAGGACAGCAAGTGGAACTTGCAAGAAAAGGGAGGAAACCTAGACCTAACAAGGCCAAGTTCAGAGTCCTGTGCTTGGGACATAACGACCCCAAGCAGCGCTACAGGCTGGGAGCAGAGGGGCTGGAGAGCTGCTGGCAGAGAAGGACCTGGGGATGTTGGATGACTGCCGACTGAACATGAGCCAGCAGTGTGCTCAGGTGGCCAGGAAGGCCAATGGCATCTTGGCTTGTATGAGAGATGGTGTGGCCAGTAGGTCCAGGGCAGGGATTGTACCCCTGCACTCAGCACTGGTGAGGCTGCACCTCGAGTGCTGGGTTCAGTTTTGGACCTTTCACTCCAAGAATGACATCAAGGTCCTGGAGCGTGTCCAGAGAAGGACAACCAGGGTGGGGAAGGGCTGGAGAGCAAACATGAACAGCAGCTGAGGGAACTGGGGGTGTTCAGCCTGGAGAAGAGAAGGCTGAGGGGAGACCTTATCACCACCTACAACTACCTGACAGGAGGGTGCAGAGAGGTGGGCGATGGTCTCTTCAGCCAGGGGACGGGTGATGGGACAAGGGGAATGGGCTCAAGCTGTGCCAGGGCAGGTTCAGATCAGACATTAGGAAAAAAAATCCTTCTCCAAAAGGGTTATTGGGCACTGGAACAGGCTGCCCAGGGAGGGGGTTGGGTCACCAACCTTGGATGTGTTTAACAGACAGGTAGATGAGGTGCTCAGGGATATGGTTTAGCATAGGACAGGAACGGTTAGACTAGATGATCTTAAAGGTCTTTTCCAACCATATGATTCTGTGATATTTAGTAGAACCTGCGTACACTTCCTTTGCAGTCTTATTTCTTAGGTTTTCTCCATTTCTTGGCTTGAAAGTTAAAATCATCCCCTAGCTTTTTTTTTTAGCAGTGGCATTGAGTATTACACCGCTCCAATCCAAAGGTGTTTGCACTGCAAAGATGGTGGGAAAAAATACATGCTCCAATGTAATGGCCATAAACTACATATAATGGACATAAATGCCCAATTCTGCTGGATTTCTGCCTGGGGGAGCAGAGGAACGGCCACTCTAGACGTGCTCTTATGCTTCCACGGTTCTTGTTTTGCTCTGGCTTTTGTGGGACTTTCATGGTCCTTGACCCTCACACAGGTTAGAGCAGCCTACGTCCCATAGGTAATGGTGTATTAGGTGCAGTGAGAGTAGCTGTGCTTTCAGTCTGCCTCGGCATGTTCTTTACCATCTCCCAGCACAATGCTTCAGAACATTCACACACTGACAGAAGTCTCAGGAAACCCTTTAACTGCTTTTCAGCCACTTTGAAGAACATGGGAGACTTGAAAGAGCTGGAAAATCACAGAGAATCTGGCCTTACAACTCATATCGGACACGCCAGCCGCACCGAGCTCACAGCTGTCTGTAGGCTAGGATTACAGCTGCCACCTCGAGGTCCCATGGTTTCAACTGTGCAGATGGATGACCATCCCAGTCTTGCTCTTGCAGCATTTCCCAACATGAGAACCTGTGACTGCCTCCTCACAGAACAGCCAAATCCCTTTGGGAGTGCAACTACAGCCTCAGGGAGGTGTTTGGACTGCTCCACATGTAAAATCCATCCAGCTGCCAGTTTGTCTCTGTCAGAAGGGAAAAAAAGGACCCTGGTGCCAACAGTATGGCTACAGAGACCTCTGTCAGATAACTCTGTCACGTACAAAGCTGTGCATAGAGTAGTATTTTCTCTTTACTAGCATAACCATCACATTAAGAGGATTCCTCTACCTGAGAGAATCTAGTGAACCGCTGAACTGACTACCAGCTTCAAAGGGCTTCAGATAAAGCGATGGTGAAAACCTCCACTGGGAACGGGAGGGCAATATGCCTTCTGAGGGATGGAAATTCTCACTCTGCACAAGATGTTTCAGGTGTTTGATAACCAGCAGTTTCAAGTACTAGCTGAATATTCAGCTGCCATCAAACCAGCTCTCAGTTGAGAGGGTTACTGTGCTTGCGTGCTCTGTGTGCGTCCGTGGAAGTTGGAGAGGTCTGGATGAACGTGTGGGTGGATATACACAGCATAGGTCCAAGACTCTGAGGAGGAAGCAGTGATGGTGAAGCTCACTGGAAGGGTGTCTCCACCAAAGGATTTCACAAGCAAAAGAATAAAACAAATCTTTGAGAAAAACCTTACATACATGAACCCTGTTATTTGCCTAATACCTGAAATATCAGACAAAGCAGAGAGATTAACAAAACCAACATTCTAATAATATACATAGTGATACAGAAAAAGGCAGTAATCATATTTTATCTAATTGCAGAGGATGTAGCACTGCAGGAAAAAAAAAAGCTATTCAGTCCTTGGTTATCACACCAAATTTTCACCTTGTTTAAGGGCAAGTGTACACTGATTCCAAAAAGGAAACAGATGTTTTCACACCATCACAGCTCATTTATAGGGATAATTACCTGTAAATAGTAAGGTTATTAATGTTATTAGTTCAATATTACTATCTATCGAGCATGAAAAAAATCATCAAAGTGGAAGTTCTGGTACTGAAGTCCCACTTAGGATTAATTTCATAGAGTTACAGAATATTTCCTTCACTGGGTGAGTACTTAAAGAGTATTTCAGCAATGGATCATATTTTGTTGGCCATTCACAAACCAGCTGACATTCCATGATGGAACAAATCACTAAATTTTAAAATGCAAATACCTCCCCAAAATTTGTCAATGACTTCATAGAATCATAGAATCACAGAATGCTTTGGGTTGGTAGTAACCTCAAAGATCATCTAGTTCCAGCCCCCTGCCACAGGCAGGGACACCCTCACTAGCCCAGGGTGCCCAAACCCCTCTCTGGGCACACTGTGCCAGGGCCTCCCCACCCTCAGAGTAAAGAATTTCTTCCTAACATCTAACCTATCCCTGCCCTCGTTCAGCTTGAAGCCATTTCCCTTGCACCATCACTTTCATGCTTCACAAGCTTTAAGACCCTGAAGATGCCAACAAACTCTTCCACAAGGAACTGACCTTCACGGAATGACCTATCATTATCAATGGTAGTTAAGAACAAGGGCAACCAATACAGAGATACAGATTAACAAACTTCACTACAAATTTCCAGGAAAACACTCACTTTTTTCCCCTTTTTCATTCTTTCTATTTCATGTAAATTGAATATTTAGGTTCTTACAGGACTGAAATATATATTGTCTAAATATTTATCGTACAGCTACAAGGTCTGTTTTCTTCAAAGGGTTTTTTAAAATCATCATTTGATACGTGTAATTTTTTTTTTTGGCATTTGGTTAAACTAGAATGGAGGCCAATTCATTTCATCTTTGCTTAAATTTCTGAAAATTCAATTAGTCCATCTTTTGTTACAAACACAGACATATAAACAGTTTGCTAATGGCTTCAGAAAATTGTTGTAGGACAGAAAATTGTATGCATTCTCTCATTTTAAATGGTCTATTGCTTCGTTACAGCATCTTACCACCCATTCTGTATTATGGAAGGCAAATCTAAAGGCACAAAAGGCGTGAGACTGCTAAACCCCTGCTGTGAATTCATTTCCAAAGTCAGGTAAAATGTCATTCCATTGTTCTTTTGAAAATCATCCCCGCAGCACCTGTAACATAAGGAAATGAAAAATGGAAGAGACTGTTAAGCTAAATGGCCTTTTGGAAAGACGGAGCGAAAGCTATACAAGTGATGTATTGTGGGAGGTCAGCTAAATGCTGTGTTTTCTGGGGTTTCTTTACGTTTTGTTCTTCCCCTGGATCAGTGGTGATTGAAATAAAAAGAAGCCTGACTAGAAATGCTTTCTCTGAATTCATCATTAGGGTCTGGCGCTCGAATGGAAGAAGACCAACGATTTTATAAAACGCCAAATGGAATCATTCCCTTTTGATGCCCAATTTATTAGGAGTTGGAGAAGGCTTAGTTAGAGAAAAGAAGCCTTGTTTCCCCGGAGTGCATGGATCGCATCTCATTGCGTTCAGCCCAGACTGGCCATGACAGTGTGAGGAAGGAGAATCAATATTGCAATGGAGACACCTTCCCCGTTACGCTGCAGAGATGCTCACTGTTCATACGACTCCTCCTCGTATCCTCCTCCTGTTACTTTCTGCATAAGTTGTCTGGACACAGCACAGAATTTCAACATGGAGCCAGGAACACCAGTGTTAGGAGTTGATAATAATTATAGTTCCTTGTCAGAAAGGCTCTGAGTACACTCAGCTGACCTACTTCATATCAAGTGCTTCACACCTTGTGCTGGGACCCACTGGAACAACTGGGGTTTGGTACCAGTGGTTCAGTGGTTTCACAGGGCATCTGCTCTCTTGCTGTTCCCAACCATGTTAGCCTGGGGAGCAGTTTTGCCACTTTCCCCAGTATAGCTTCTAAAAGCAGTGGATTCAGGGATCCTTTTAAGGAGGAGCTCCTTTCTTTTTCAAACCCAGCCATAGTTCTGCCTCAAAATTGGTCAAAATGGGACAAATTGTAGCTGGAATGGCTTTGCTTAAGGCATTTGGGAGCTAATTTCCAGGGGAAATTCCAGCTGGCAACTGCAGCAATAGTCTGGGTCCCTAAGCCCATCAGAATGTACAAGTGGGTTGGGAACATGATTAAAATTGTAGCCTGGTGTTATTTAGATGTAGCCCAAATAATGCAGTTCTGCAGCTCCTCATCAGTTCGTTCCATGGCAGTCCCTTGGAAGCTGGGCAGTCCCTGCATGCAGATAAACCCCGTGCTCACTGGAAACAATAGCTTGCAGAAGTCACACTCCAGGAGGAGTACTGCTACATCACACAGACCTGCTGTTATCCCTGACACACACTGTCTATAACACACACAGAGCGAACGCTGCACATCTCACAACCACTCTCGACTACATTAAATGACAATGTTTACGATTTTGTTAATTACAAAAGAACTAAAGGATGCCATTCAATGGAGACATTAATTTTAACTATTACAGTGCTTTGAGGAAGTTGTGCTCTCTGAAGCTGCCAGACAAGCCTGCCTATCCCACTGCAATACTGTCCCATGTAACACCTTTAGCAGTAGGCTGGAGGAGACCTTCTGGCCAAGTCTGCAGACAGCATCAAATTCAGGTGGGGGCACTAGTCAGTGTGCTTTTAATGGAGAGGCACCTAAACGGGCTGGAGGAACAGGCTGGCCATAAACTTCCCAGACTGAAGAAGGGCACATGCAAAGCCCAGCAGCTGGGAAGAAATCACCCCTTGCGTGACACAGGCTGGGGGCTGACCAGGTGGGAACAGCCCTCTGAGGTCCTGGGAGACAGCAAGCCAACAGCAAACCCCAGCAGTGACAGACAGCAGCACCTAAAGCTATATAGAGATAATACCTCAGTGGAAGCGCTTACCTCCTTTTTATCCAGCACTCCTTAGACCTGATGATCCTTTAGCCTTAAGAAGAGGAGGCTGAGGAGAGACCTTATCACCTACAATTACCTGACAGGAGGGTGCAGAGAGGTGGGCGATGGTCTATTCGGCCAGGGGACAGGAGATAGGACAAGGAGCAATGGGCTCAAGCTGTGCCAGGGCAGGGTCAGCTCAGATTAAGGAAAAAACTTTTCACTGAAAGAGTTGTCAGGGCCTGGAACAGGCTGCCCAGGGAGGGGGTTGAGTCACCAACCCTGGATGTGTTTAAGAAAAGGGTAGATCAGGTACTTAGGGATGTGGTTTAGCTTAGGACAGGAATGGTTGGACTCTATGATCTTAAAAGTCTTTTTCAACCTTGTGATTCTGTGATCCAGAATACAGCATCCACCCTGGGGCTCCCTGTAGAGGAAGGACATGGATGAACGGGTGCAGGTTCAGCAGCAGCCCACCGAGCTGGCCAGGGAGCACCTGCGACTGGCCATGCCTGGCTGCCAGTGCTGCAGTGGTCCTGGTGATGCAGCACACTTCAAACCCTTGCATCAAGGCAACAGAAGAGGTAGGGAAAGTGTTAGTCTCCATTAACGCATTGGGACATCGACAGCCCCTGCTGTTGTTTTCTTTATGGGCAGTTTCTGTATTGTATGCTTACTAGGAGTAGTTTCTGGAGTGAAGGCAAAAGCATGTGGAGAGATACAGACATGTTTGGAATATTTCTGTTGCTCCTGTTGGAGTCACTGAAATGGTAAGCTGCAATCAGTCAAATAAATAAGCAGTTCAGGGAACTGTACAACCAGGGAAATGAGCAGCTGGCAAACAAGGTCCTGGACGTGCAGGGACGAACACTGGGATATCACCAGAATTTTAAAGCAAGTTTCTGCCTGAGAAATACAGAAGAAAACCAGCAGGTGATTAGTGGGAAACAAAAGGAAGTACATGCAACAACACTGCTGCTGCAAAGGGTTGGAAATGTTGTCTTTTGACCAGCCGTATTCCTGAGCTGCCTGAATAAGACGGATTGAGCCTGAGGACTGCTCGTAGGATGGCTGTCTCAATATACTGAAGCAGAGTCAAAGGCAAAGAATCTATTCCATTGACAAAATAATGACATTGTTAATAACTGCATGCATGTAAGTTCAGGACTGAATGATAGAAATTAAATTTAATTAACATCTATGCAATGCTTTGAGGGCATAAAATGTCACGTAACTCTAAAGAATTCTTAGAATTAATCCTGTTAATCCTATTTTTAAGATTTACTAATCCTAAACCAGGTTCTGCTACACTAGCACACTGCTAACCATTAATATCTTCCTAGGCAAAGCCAGGTGGTACTCCAAAGTTTTAAGGGGACTGGAAGTTCTTTTCTATGGAGAAGTAAATCTTTTCCTGAAATCAAGTTCCACTTGAAACTGGCAGTAATAAGCAAATCAATATTGATGACATTTTTAAAATAACCATATTCTTTGTATCACTATTGATTCCAGCAGGGCTGGCTAAAGAAAGGATACACATAAATACACCAAAAAAAAGAAGAGTTGGATATTAATGTCATCTTTTATCATCGTAGGCAATAATATGGCTGGAAAGTATCGATTACCTTAAAAGCCCCTAATAACTAAAGAACTATTGACTTAATATTTTCTCTAATCCTCCATGAAATTTTACAGTAAGTCCTGATGTATTTTCTGTTAAGGGTTTTAGGGCTGAACTATATCATGTTCCTATCTGAAGTGTCAGCTCTAAGGCTTATGCTGCAGTTGATGGGAACTACGTGAAAGGTGAGTAATAACTCTGTAGATCTAAGTATGGTTTCAGGGACTTTGAGTACAGATACATCTTCTAGTGTATATTATTCTGTAACTTTTGTCTTTTATAATTAGGGAATAATATAATACAAATTTATTCAGTGGAAACATTGGTCCTGTTCATAATTACTCAACTACAGCTGTTCTGAAAATTCCCTCATCCTTGTGTAAGTACCTCAACAGCCAGTTTTACTGCTGCTTATTTCCTTATCACTAACACACAGTCTATGTTCACCCCTCAGTCTCTTCTCCAAGCTAGAGAGACCCAGCTCCCTCAGCCTCTCCTCAAAAGAGCCTGACACAAGCTCATTCATCAGAGGGCAATGCCTTTTAAGCAGCATGTACCGCTGTAACAGCACCAGGTTTACAGCCCCCTCACAGATGCTGCTGTACCCGAGGCACCTTTGTATTGAGGCTGTACCTACCTGACTCTAACACATCATCCCCAACCCATAAAAAACTCTCCATCCTTCCTGCTGCTCTGAACCTTGCTAGGTCCAAACTGCTGATGCAGCGAAAAGCACTGCACACCCTCAGCAATGCCCCTTAGCTGAATTCAATTCATTTCAAGCACACTTGCAGAAGTATTTTCAAGATATTGCTACCTAACCCTAGAATTAGGAGAAAGTCTCTGTGCTTTTTCAAAAAAAAAGATAAGAATTTTAGATTAGGAACTAGTTGGAAAAATGGTATAGGAAGTGCAATTATAGAGCTCCTTCTAACTCACATCCTCACATCGCTTGAACAGCGTAACGAGGTCTCACGGGGTTAACCCACATTTCCCAAGACCTCTTTATATCGTGAAGGTGATACATAATGTGATCCTGCAAAGAAGAATAGCCTTTCTTTTCCCTTGCCTCCAATAAAACTAAGGACTTCTCTTGATCCCGCGAGTTACATCTAATCCTTAGCGATTGTTTTTGGCTCAATCCTATAATCACTTATTCATGGAACTATCTCTATTATAGGAGCCATCTCATTAAAACAGATGGGCCAGCACGAGCGGGTTATTCGTGTGCTGCTTTGCAGGGCCAGGGCCGAGCTCCTCAAAGCCCTACCAAAGCCCTCCATTCCCCTGGGCCTCATCACCCCTCTGCTGAGGTTCGGCACTGCCGGGGCTGCGGCAGACGGCATGGCAGAGGCACAGCTCGCTCTCACTGAAGCCACATCGCCTCCGTCACGGGGTAGGAGCACACATGCACGCTGGGACGTACTGCAGGACTGCGGCCTAGCTCACACTCAGGCCAGTTGGCCCTATAGCTGTGCCTGTAGGAGAGCAGTCAGGGCACACCACCTAATCATTTTAATGACTGGAAATGAACTGTGAATTTCCTAACAACCAGTGAAGCAAAATGTTTTCAGTCAATCTACCCACGTTAATAACAGACTGTTAGCGATCGCTTAGATCTGTACTGCGATGAAGTACGTCTGCTGTATTTCCTGGGTTAGGCCCAGTGTTCACATCTCAAACCTTGGCTTCCATCCTTTGGATAAAACCAATGAAAAGGACAGAACCCCAAACTCCCACAGCACTTGAGCAGTGCTGAGCCTGACTGCTTGCTCCTGGCAGTGCATCCCCAGGACAGACGTGGCAAGGAATGAGTCGGGGACCATCCCGAGCCATCCTGCTCCTCCGGCAGCTGCCACAGCACCTAAGTGGCTCCGGGATCCCCGGGCAGCTGCAGGATGCTCTGCCTCAAAGGGCCCTGGTGTGTGTTGCCTCATAGAATCACTGAATCATTGAATCTTTAAGGTTGGAAAAGACCACTAACATCATCAAGTCCAACTGCCTCCCTAACACCACCATGTCAACTAGAAGACACCAATGTCTCCCTCCAGACCCGCAGTTACTTCTCTACCCCTGTTTGGTTATTCCTGCTCTAACTGCAGTTCACTGCTGATTTGAGATTTGTGTATCCACAGAAATGCCAATATGGGACATAATCAGGAGGATGAGATGCTATGGCTAGTGTTTGCCAAACAGTTTAGTGATGTGAGCACCTCCATTAGAGACAGAAGTCGAAGCAGCTTTAACAGGCAATTTCAGGCAGTCCTGAGCATCCATGCAGAAAGAAACCACCTAAAACCATGATTCATTTTTTAAAATGCTGCCTGATCTTGAGTTCCTTCAAAATAAAAATGTCATTACTAATTCAGGGAGGTTCTCATTCAGTCACTAACGATGGCATGCGCATTTGGTGCATACAAACATGTAACCACATTTAGGCCCGCGCTGAGGTTTCAGAGATGTCTCTGGAGAACCCTGGCAGCACAGCCCAGGACAGGGAGACCTGGTCCAGCCCCGGGAGAGCAGAGGCAGAGCCATCCAAGGCCATTAACTGCACTTGCTCCTTGTGGAAGGAGCATAATGCGTATCAGATTGCAAACAGAGCAGAGATTAAACATAGCTTTTATGGCCCTGCAAACACTTACATTTGAGAAAAACAGCAGAGCATTTGCCACTAAATAAACTCCTTATTTCTTCCAATATGGCCTGCTCGCGTTCCGCTGCAGCACCGCCTCTGTAGACGCCTTCCCCCAGCCCAGCCAGTCCTGTAGTTCCTTATTTGTGAGCATACACACAAGTTGCTCCTAGGCATAAAATGGACCAGAAGGTTTTTCACAGTGTGTTTGGACTGATGCTCCTCACTGAGGGTGATGCCAACCACTGAAATCACCCACCTCAAAGATCAGGGTCCGCATGCCACAGCCTGGCTCTAGGTCAGTAATTAGCAAAGTGCTCAAGAGATTCAGTCGTTTTTCTTCTCTGCTTCAGGAATCCTGTGGGGAGATTGTGTTCATCCAAGACACTAGTTATTGGAATGGATTTAGCACAGACTCACAGAATGTTAGGAGTTGGAGGGGCCCTCGAAAGCTCATCTAGTCCAACCCCCTGCCAGAGCAGGATCACCCAGATTAAATCACATAGGAACGCATCCAGGTGGGTTTGAATGTCTCCAGAGAAGGAGACTCCCCAGCCTCTTGGGCAGCCTGTCCCAGCGCTCTGTCACCCCCACAGGGAAAAAGTTCCTCCTTATATTCACATGGAACTTCCTCTGCTCCAGCTTGCACCAGTTGGCCCTTGTCCTGTCACTGGCCATTGGCCTTCTTAGCTAGGAGGGCACATCGCTGGTCATCCTGCTGTCCCTCAGGACACTAGCACACCACATCCCCCCCATAAGCACAGATCCCCCCGTGATCACACTGACAGCAAAATTCGCTCACGTGCTGACCACCTATAAAACCACCAGTTTAAAACCCTGCCAGTCTTAACGAGACAGCACCAGGCCAGGAAACCTCTGTTGGGATACACTGCCCCGCTCGGGGCTGTGCTGCAGCCATCTGCAAGGGCACTGCCTCAGAACCGTGCCCTGACAGTCACAGTCTCTGTTTTAAATATTGAGTAATTTAACTGCTTAGTTCTATTATCAGAACAATATTGTTTAGCTCACAGCACTTTAATAGGTCTGGTTACTTAAACTGAGCTTGGACCACTGTGCATGCACACAGCTGATCCCAGCACAGCACGAACCAACCAGCCCATCCCCAGTTGCCATTCCAGTGTCCCAGCTCCCCTAACTTGTCCCTTTGATGGAAATGATCATAGTTTATCCTCACCACTACATCCACTGCCCCCTCCGGGCTGCAGAGCATCCCACTGACCTCTGTAGTGCCTCTGCCAAAAAATCCCAAGGCTTGGTAAGAGAGAGCAATGCTTTCTCCTTGCGCCAAACGCCGTGTGGGTGCTAGGGAGGGCCAGCTAATTCCCTGGCTGTGCCATCACTCACAGGGCATCGCTTCTCTGAAGCTGATAAACCAAAGAGCTGAGATTAATTCCTCTTCAGTAATTTCCCTTCTGCCCATTACTGCCTCCACTATGCAACATAACTGCACATTTCTTTGCGACTCAGAAAGAAAGGATTGTTTAGATGTTTATTAAACAACGGAGCTGAATGAAATTAGTCACATTATGGTGTCTGGAGTATGAAAGTTAATTGGAAGATACAATGATTTACTAAAGTTTGAAATACCAAATGGGGGTTTGAGTAAGTTAATGACAACCAGAATCGGAATGTAACTGTGGGAAATGGAGATTTTATTTTCATTCCTGCTGAAGTGCTTTTGTAAACGAGCGTGCTCTCGATTCATCCTGAGAGGTTCATCACAGCTTGGTTTGCTGTTAGATATTTAAATGCTATCCAAGGGTACATTAAATACGGTGACCAGATCGCGTTCATCACAGGACACTGGGAGAGTGATTTAATTTTTCTAAATAGAACACAAGAGGCAAGTGAGAGTGGGAACTGGGAGGAATTTCCTGGGCAGAGAGGATCAAGAGAAGCTGAGGAGTGGGTGCAGCTGGGGAATCCCACCAGGCACCCCCAGCAAAAACCCTCCCTGTGGCTTTGCTCCCTGAAACACACACATGCTGGTGTGGGTATTGTAACCACAAAATGCCAACAGCCCCATCTCTGAAAAGCCAGCGTGGCATCTTCAGAATATATCTCCCCCTCCATCTTTTGTGTTTGCACTGATTTCTGGTGCTGGGGGGGGGGATTTTTTCGGTAGAGGAGGCACATCTGCAGAAAATGCCATTGTGTTTATTCCCTGGAATAAAGACAAATAATAGGAAGGGATCCAAAGTTCTCTCAGCAACAGTGGAATCGCTCCACAACAGCCCACAGAGCCCAATGAACATCTCACAAAGCTAAAACTGGATTTATACTGCACGCAGTGGGAAGGAATGCCTGTGCCATTAACAGGAAGGCTTAAATCACTGGAAGAAGGTGGAAATGTTGCTTCTCCTACCGAAATGCTTTTCACCATGACTGCCAAGAGCCCGGAGTGCAAAGGGGAGGCAGCCACCAGATGGTGCAGGTGGCATCTCCGGGTCTCCTCACTCCTGAGCTGAGCAGAGGCTGCCATAAACCAGGAACAGGCTTTGCTAAATGGGAGAGAGAGAGAGATGTTGTTTATTTTCAGTACCCCAGGAGTATTTCCAGCATGGAGTGCAATGAG
>VZTU01005395.1:709513-739344 GCA_013400835.1 Zapornia atra
AAGGAAGGAAAGAAAGGAACAGAGAAGTGTCCCTGTATAGTCACTGCTCTGTCTCTGCTTGCAATGTGTCACTCAGTGGGCTGGATGCAGAGGGAGATGCCATGCTATCCATGCTTTGCCTCAAAGGACCCTCAAAGCTGCGCTCGCTTTATCCCTCTGAGGGCACAGAACTCGACTCTCCTAACTTTTTCTTTTATTTTTTTTTCCCTTTTACCAGGATAGCATGGAATTTTTTCAAAGACATTCTTCTTGTTATCAAGAGATCATCAAATTCCTCCATTGCATCATGCCAGGAAACATAACTGTTTCCTCAGCAACTTTCCATCCTCCTCCTCTCCCCTGGAAGAGCCAATCTCCTCCTTCTCCTCTTTCACTTCCTCCTCCTCCTCCTCCATGGAAGACAGGAGCCAGCTGGCATTCAGAAAAGCCATGCCTGTTCCCTCCTCTCTTCCTCCCCACTGTGACATGGTTGAGTTTCCATTTTACTTGTGTTTTCTACCACCAGTTTGGAGAAACTCCTTGCTGGCTGGGAACGAGTTACCTGCCCTGGGAGCGGCTGGTGCCTGACTGCCAGGGAGTTACTCCAGTTTGTACAGGCACAGGACCAGCTCCTCTCTGCTTTCCACTGCAATCTCTTTTTGCCCTTCTTTCATTTCTTTTCGCATCTCTCTCCCATTGATCTCTTAATCCTTGCACTCAGCAGGTTGTTTATTGTTTATCTCAACATCTCCTACTGTTGCCTAATATTCCCTTTCCAGCCCTCAAACATTTGGCTTCTCCTGCCCTTTCATAGCACAGCCCAGCCCAGGACTGAATTGCATCGCAGCCCTTTCAGTTTGACAGCTGCTCGTTTTTCTCCAGCTGCTCTTCCACAAAGTACTGTGTTCCAGAACAATCCTGTAGCTCCAGTATTCTGCTCCCCTGAAGGACATGGAGCTCCCACACAGCTCTGCCCACAGACATCAGAGTTTACTACAGGTTTGAAGATCACACCTTTCCAGAAGCCACAGCTCTTACACAACTGGAAATGAAAGCTATTAACATCTTCTGGATTATTTTGTCCTCAAGTCAAGAACAGACTGCTGTTGTGAGGGAATTATTCCTATCTGCTCGTTCCTCTGCAAGGACGGGGGGGGGATGGGGTGGAACTTATGTGATGCTGTAAGCCTAAAACATGCGAAAAAGGGAAAAATAACAAACCTGAAGCATTTGCAAGTGAAATCCTACCATGCAATTCAAATTCCTCCAGAATTTACAAACCAGGAAAGTTGTCAAGTGTCAGTCCTGTTTCTCCTTTCTTTCAGTGGTTCTTGCTCCCACTGCCAAGCTGCCCCCAAATTCCCAGGACACACAGCGGGCTGGGGAGTGTGAAGAGCATGAATCCCAACACCCCAGCAGAGCCAGCTCACTCCCCTCTAAAATCTGGCACCTCTGTCCCTTCCTTTGCTCCCATCAGCACTGTGAATTTAATGAGAGCGTGAAGTTGCATCGTCCATCCTCAGCTGGATGTCAGGCAGGGACTCTGTAAAAGCTGGCTGCCATGCCAAGCAGCTCAACTAACCAGCAGCATCCAAAGCCACCTTGGTTTATCTGCACAACGTACCCTCCGCCTCGCTCAGAACTGCCTTTACTCACCATCAGCCCAACTGATACTGGTACCATTCCAGTTCCTTCTGGACATCAAATATCTCTGTCAGTGTCTGCTCCTTTTTCCTGCTTTTCCTAACTGCCTGAGACCAAACAGCAAAGACCTCAGACATAAAACACTTTGGCTGTTGCCTTTGGAACCCTCCGTGTATCTCCAACCACATCTTTTGTGTAAGCCTGATGGAGCAGGTGGAGCTTGGAAGCTGAGCTGGGGGACAACTGTAGAGAAAACTGTATGGAGAGATGGAGGGGGATGATAATCTAGCCTGAGATGCCTGAGGAAGGCTATCAGGCAGAGTTTGGTGGTCGGCACTGAAATGTGGGAAGAGATCTGGGGTTCCTGGAAGGTGACAGGTGGATGGAGGTGCTGCACAGCAACTGCTGTGGCACGGGGTTTGGGACCAGCATGGCCAGGTCAGCTTGCTGCCTGGGGCTGTGCTAGTTTCATGTACTGACCTAGTTTCCTAGCAATTCCTGGATTTTTTTACTTCAGAAAAAAATATTACACTGACTTTTCAGAAGACACAGTGGAGAAGGAAGATGGTGTTATACACATCAAGGAGGTCCTTTTTCAGTTACAGACATTGTAATGTGGTCTAGCAGTACGTATATATTTATCTATATGTATATATGCAGTAGGGCTGGTACAAAGCTCATCTATAATACCCCTTATTAATTCCACAGTGCCTCCTATCCATGCAGAGTTAAGGTGAAAATGTATGCCTTCCCATGCCTTAGGAGGTATGTCTATTTTAAGAACTATCGAGTGAGACACGGGGGTTCAGCAGGACACTTTGTCAGCACATTGACTGGGATTTGCATGGGAGGGCAGTTTGTGTAGCACAGCCCTGTTCCTCACAGCGTGGCCCAGTGTTAACCACCAAGTGAATTCCCTTGCAATTTATAGCCCTGCTCTTTTCAATTTGCTCTGCTAAAGTCATTCGGCTCCTGACAGGTCTCAATTCCAAACGCCCGATTGTTCAGCACAAAACAAAATGACATCGTGGCCCTAATCAATACATGCTTGTGGTACACTGCAGCTACACGTACGTCTCCCAGGCTGAGTTTTACAGCAGGAGCTTTTTCTGCCAGCTGCCCTGTGCTGCAGCAGCCGGGAGAGGTTGCTGAGTGCCAGGAGGTGGCTGCAGAGCTGGGAAAGCCCAAGCACATCTGGCCATCCCACCAGCTGCACCTCTGTATCCTCATCCTGCCTGCAAGGGGCTGACACCATCAAACCTTCATTCAAACACTGATACCTGTTAGACTGCACGGAGGCACCCGTGACAGACATCCGCTCCACCTGCCCTGAAGAGCGATGCAGATGCAGGTCCCTTTTGCGTCTTCTCACTTAACCCTTTATAAGTTTTCCCTCCCAAATTTTCTCCCCATTTTCTCTCCTTTTTATTTCCTTTCCTACTTCCCCACACTCCCTGTTCCACCTCCCCTGTGAGCCCACTATACACAGGCTCTTGCCATCTTCCTGCATCCCACCTCCCTCCCCCACCCTTCCCGACTGAGGCTCACAGTGGAGGGCTGTGAAAACGCAAACCCAAACCCAGTCTGTCACACCAGCACACAACAAGCCCATGATCCTTCTGCCTGTGCTGACAGCTGGGGAGCCCTGCCTGCAGCAGAAACAGAAGTAGTGCTGCAGTTTTTGTTCCTCTTACACAGCTTCATGACCATACGTGTAAAGCCAGGCTGGCTGAGCTGCTCGCTCAGCTTGTTTCACAGAACAGAATGTTATGAGTTTGAGGGGCCCTCGAAAGCTCATCTAGTCCAACCCCCCTGCCAGAGCAGGACCACCCAGACTAAATCACACAGGGATGCATCCAGGAAGGTTTCAATGTCTCCAGAGAAGGAGACTCCCCAACCTCTCTGGGCAGCCTGTCCCAGGGCTCTGTCACCCTCACAGTGACAAAGTTCCTCCTTACGTTCACATGGACCTTCTTCTGCTCCAGCTTGCACCTGCTGCCCCGTGTCCTATCGCTGCCACCCCTGAGAAGAGCCTGGCTCTGTCCTCCTGACTCTCACCCTTTACATGTTTATAGACATTGATGAGGTCACCCATCCTGTTATTTAAAGCCCTCCTGGTGACTGGTTTGAGTGAAACATCCTCAGAAACAAAAAAATCAAATCCGTAACAAGAATCAGATGCTTACGGAGCAGCCATGGGAACAGAACTTAGTGGCTGTGGAAATCACACTCCTGCAGCAGGAGCAAAGGGCTTCCTTCTCCCTCAGACCTGGGTCCATAGCCAGTGTGGGGACAGAGGTGGGAATCAAAGCTGCAGAGCAGCTCAAGGGCAGATCCATGTCCCTGCACAGGGAATACAGGACAGCGTACAAGGATCGCACAGAAAAGCACTGCTTTCCCACTGACAGCAGCACCAGCAAAGGCGAGCTCGCTGTCAGCACCACACATCAGCAGGGCAGCTCAGGCCCAGAGAGATGAGAAAGAAATGCCTCCAGTGTCCCCCAGCATCTTGAGCCTTGCTACCCATGGAAGGGGTGCCAGGCTCTGTGAAGGGGAAGCTGCCCTCCTACCTCTGCAAAGTGACGCGTGACAAACACCTTGCAGGTGCTTCAGCTCAGAGGGAACATTCCAGCAATACTTAATGCATTCAGCACGGACAAAATTCAGCTACACCTTTGCCATCACACAGCAAGCTTCAAAAGAATGAAAAGAAAAACAGACCAAAAAGAATTGATGCTGGAGAAGACAAACCAACGTATCTCAGCGATACATTGGCCTCCGCTGACAGCAGCTCGTCCTCCCTGGGGACACCCTGTCTAAACAGTTCCTGCTAATGAAGTTAACCAGCAATCGGACGTCGTATGGCATTAAACTGTCACCCTATTGATTAACCCCCCCAGTGCCTCTGAGACAGGAGAGGCTGGTTTCAGCTACACTTTCAGAACTGACACGTTTAAGCGTTGGAAGGTTTGGGGGATTGCTGCCAGTCTTTACCTTCTCACAGTGCGGCACGGTACGGCGTGGGCCAGACTCTGTCTTTAAAGGTCTAAGAGACATCTGCTGTCTTCTCACTTGGAGCCTGCAAGGCAACCCGAAAGCTCAGAGACAAATAATATCCCTCTCCCTCTCTATCCTAACTGCAAGATCCAAACGTGTTCAGCCTTGATCAACTCTTCCCTGTTTTTTCTGTGCTGTATTTAGATTGCCCACCCTTAGAGCAGGGCCAGAAACCAGGACAAAGCCAGGATCTCAGTGTCACAGTTTCTCCTTTTTAGACCCATTTTGGAGTGAGAATGAGACTCCCAAGATCAGCCCCAAGGGGAGCAATGGCCAAGAGCCCTGTGACCAGTTCCCACCACACCTGCTCAATCACATACGTGCTGATGAAAGCGGAACTCATGTTTTCAGCATGGCTCAGGCTGGGTCCTTTGGTTGCTCCAAGAAGCTCTGCTGGTTTCGGTCCAAGCAGCACTTACAGCCACCATGTTGTGCTGGAAGATGCTGCTCTGAAAATCCATCCCATCAGCTCAGTGGTGTGACATGTGCTGGCACCACGTAATTAGTATCACTCATCACTAAACACAGAGGACGTGACTTTCAAAAGAGATCTGGAGGTAATTGCTTGTCAATCCACCTTTTAGGCCATGTGTTTGCTGATGGGTTTGTGTGAATCCTCATCTGTGGTGGCATAAAAAGCACACACACTTGGTACAAACACAGGAGGTGGGTGCTATATTTAAGGAAAACCATCTAAGGAACAGAGCTGGGCATCAACTGAAAATAGACATTTCTTTAAAAATAGATGAAAGCAACATTTAATTTAGTTCAAAGGTTGAAATGAATCATTAACAAATCTGGGCTCATCTAAATACCTGTTTGTAATGTATATTCAATGGCTTTCATTTCCATTTGGATTGTGTTCTGCACTTACATGATGACCACGGCTTGTCCTGAAGTGCCTGGCCATGGAGAAGGATGTTACTGTGTTTGTAAACACAGGAGAGGAGGAGATTGCTGGGCAAAAATAAATGTAAAGAACACCCAAAAGGTTGCTATGAAGAATTCTTAGTCATTCCCTGAGTGGGAACTAGTGTGTTTGGCACAAAGAGGGTGTAAAAACCCCTGATAAAGACAATGCAAGCAGACACATGATGCTTGCAGTGACTCCCCACAGGCAGGTTCCAGACTGCAGCTCTGAACACGTTTTTCAGAGTCCTTGCAACATTAATTTTCTTTATAAATCCACCAATTATTTATTAATTACTCTTACTCTGAATTCTGGATCGTAACTTCCTCACTCCTGAGTATCATCCTCCCCACACACACACTAAATGAACCTGAGTACTTGCCTCCTCCCATTGTTCTCCCCTTTGGGCAGCAAGCGTGGGGTTTGCTCTAGGTTTGGGACAAGGGAAGGGCAGGAAGATACACAATGTCCTCTACTGTAGTTCTAGTTTTGTTTGTGGCCAACAGAGTTTTTACCCCAAGCCAGCAGCCCTCTCTGATTTCCCCCATACCAGGTACTTACACAGCCCCAGCAGCGGTGTCTGTGGGATCCTCCAAGTCTTAAATATCTTCTCTTTGGAAACTTCTGCCAAGGAAGATTGTTAGAGGCATGAAAATTCATCTTGTTAACTACAACTTATTTTGTTACAAAAGAAAATTATTCCACGTAGATTCAACTAATGTGAGTGTAAATAAATACATAAATAAATCGATCTCTCTTCCTTAGGTATCGTTTGGCCAAATGGTTTTTCCTTCTTTGTGCAAGGTTTGGGTTGGCAACACAAGCTGGTTCTCCAGTGGAGAGGAGGTGGGGTAACTGTCTCCTAAGTAACGCTCAACTGGCTGAAAAGCACATCCTTTGAGTGGCAGATATTAGATGCAGTTTTCTTACACAAAATTCAGCTATAAAAATCATAAAGCCACTACTGCTTCAGTTAGCACCAGGGAAATTTGCATTCAAAGAAACACCAAAGCTGAGGCCCTGATTATTTCCCATTTTACACCATCTTGGGAGAAAAACCCAAATAAAGGCTGCTTGGGAGCCCAGAGACAACTTTCTTAGGAGGGGATCCACATACACCCAGAGAATAAAGTGACAATTCCTTCACATTTCTGAGTTGGGCATTAGAAAAACAGTCTTGGCAACACTGATCAACGGGAACTTCAAAGAGAAACGCAGCCCATCTATTACATTTTCTCCCAATCACTGTCCTTGCACTGTGAACTGCATTTTATGTGGCTCCTGGGCTCTGAGAAAAAAAAGAAAAGGGAAAAAAAAAGGTAGTAGGATTAAAAAAACCCAGCTTGTATAAGAGTTTTACCTTGTATTGAATCCAGAAACCATAGGGGGAGTTATGCTGTAGTGAATTCCCAACTCCTGGGGCAGAGGGGACCGGTTTGATGGTCTCTACAAAATGATAAGGTTTTTCTTACCCCACTTTGTAGCCAAAGCAAGTGAAGAAAAAGGCAGTAAAATATCTATTTTTTTGGTTTGGCCTGCCCACCAGAAGAAAGTTTAATTGACTAAACATTTGGAAAACTTGTTGCAAGGTGACTTAGCAGCCCAGTTGAGTTTTACAGTCCTTTAGAGCCTCTGAGATTTTGCGGTTTTCAGCTAATTGTGAAACAAAAGCAGCATTTGGAAAACAAAAGTCAGCAACATCTCAAACTTCTCTTTTTTTCCTGATCATTTTCTTTTCTCTTTCTTCACAGCTATTGGACAGGTTTTATCTAAATCCATTAATCATTTCCCATAAGCTGAGAATGTTTTACCTTAATTTGTTAGGTGAACTTTAGCTCTTCATCCCACAGTTTCAATCTAAGGAGCTCCCAGGACCTGGTTTTGAAGAGAGAAAGCAGAGCTGATTGCTTCCCTCATCTTTTCTACTGGAAACCCCAGATAAACATGATTCCATCCTTCATCCCTTAAGGCCAACTGTCTTTTCCCCCCACAAACCTAACCCAAAGGTTTCACTGAAGGGGAGAACCACATCCTGAGCCAGAAAAAAACGGAAAATGGGGAAAAGAGCAGCATCACCTCCTGAGTTGCTGGTACTTTTACACAGTGGGTTGTTTTTTCCCATCCAGCCCGTAAGTACCCAGCAGTTCCCATTGTTCCTAATTGCCCTGTTGAAGAGTGTGGATTTTCTGGCTTGCTTTTTCCTCCTGCTTCAGAACACATCACCCGTTCATTGTTCGGGCAGGCAGAGCCTCTTAGCACTTCAGAACTGCTCCCAGCAGCAGCAGGACCTGGCTTTTAAACCCTCTGCTCCAGGTTGCAGAGTAGTTGTGCAAGTGAAATAACAAATTACCCCGTGCTTTGTCGCACATGCTTGGCTGGTACCAGCACACCAAGGTGAGATGTGTGACCAGAGAGGGATCTTGCTTTCTCCCTGCCCTGGGATTAGGGGAGGTGCCTGCTGTACCCCTATGTGACTAGTTTGGTTTAGCTGGCACAGAATTCAGCACCATGATCTTTAAAGATCATCAACTAAGCCTTTACTTTCATGTCAGTGTAGCCAGGAACTCACCCCTGTGGTTATCCAGAATTAGACATGGCTTTATTTTTCAGGGCACAGATAACAATAGATCATAGTCAGGAAAGTGTATAACAATTATCTCTAAAATGAGTCCACACACAGGGGATGGGTGAGCTGCATTGGAGACAAAAGAAATATTTTTATTCCTTCCACTTCCCATCCTGCTTCCTCACCCCCCACTGCCTGAGAGCCCTCATTATTTGTGCCACATTTTGTTCTCATGCAGTTCTGTGCCTCCCAGCACCCAAAGAGATGGAACCCCCCCCAAATACCACACGAAGGCCACTGTACAGCAATCTCCTTTGCACGTGCCAGGCACCTGTACGGGCACCTGACAAAGCAGGAGCTGTCGGCACCGCACGGTGGGTACCAAACCTCTGGGTGCTGCTTGCAGATGGGGGGGTTCAGTTGACCAGCACACCTGCCTACAACTAGCCCTCACAATGCCCTGAGGGATTCAGCAAGGGGAAAGGATGAGTAGATTTCACAGAATTACACAGAGCTGTAGGGGTTGGAAGGGACCCCCAGAGCCCATGGGGTCCAACCCCCTGCCAAAGCAGGGTCCCTAGGACAGGGCACACAGGTCGGTGTCCAGACGGGGCTGGAATCTCTCCAGAGAAGGAGACTCCACACCCCCTGGGCAGCCTGTCCCAGGGCTCCCTCACCCTCACTGGGGAGAAATTCTTCCCCACACTGGGGGGAACTCCCTGTGCTCCAACTTGAGTCCATCGCCCCTTGTCCTGTCCCCACAGACACTGAAAAGGGGCTGGCCATGTCCCCCTGTGTCCCACCCTTCAGCTATTGATCCCCATTGATCAGATCCCCTCTCAGGCTTCTTCTCTCCAGGCTGAACAGCCCCAGCTCACTCAGCCTTTCCTCGTAGGACACTGACTCCCATGTCCCTACCTGGATGAGTGTGGTGTCCTGCCTGTCGTGCCCTGTTTCTCAGTGTTTCTCACCCACCCCCATAAATTGCTGAGAACAAAACTTCAAGCAAACCTGGGTGCTCAGTGAGTGCTCTGGTCATGCAGCTTTGCAGGGGGAGCAGATTCCACTTGGCAGCGACGGAAAGAAGAGACAAGTGACACAAAGTACCCATCAGTCACTGAAAAGGACTCCTCTCTGCTGAAATAAACCCTTCCAAGGCAGGGGAAGTGAGACCTTAAGGATTTGTAGGAGTGAAACTTGCAGCCATGGCTGATCAATGGTTCTGATATGAAAATCATCGAATTGAGAGGAACACACCCGCTCTCAGAGCTCCTGTGAGGCAGGCTGTTTTGCTCAGGAGGAAAGCTGTATCGCATCAACAGCAGCTGAATTTTGGGTTGACTTGTGCTTTGCCCAGTATTAACGTGCCATCCCCTCCTTTTAGGAACATATTCCCATGGAAACAGCCAAAGAAATGGGTGTGAAGATTTCACATGGCTAAGTGACCATTCGCATCGTTAATTTTAAAAATAAACACTTTGCTTAACAGAACGTGTTAGATGCTGAAAATAAAGCTGCTTTGTTAAGATCACAGGCCCCCAGGGTGGTTTGGGTGGGAAGGGGCCTCAGAGCCCCCACCCAGTGCTATCCCTTGCCAGGGGCAGGGACACCCTCCTCTGGGCTGGATCTGGATTTGCTGTTAATGGCAACACAAGTTTAGGTTTACATTCAGCTCTGTGCACGTTTCCAGCACCTGACATGAACCAGAGTGTGACTACCCCAGGCTGAACACATCCAGAAGAGAGATCTAATGCTCCAGGCCCATCTAAGCACAAGCAGCCTCATTAACCACTGCGACACAAACCTGCCCTTCTCAGGCACCATCCCATTAATGACAATTTCACTTGAAAATTGTGTCTGGGCTGGGTGGCTGCTGATGTGGGAAGCAGCTCCTCATGCAGGCAGTAACGGGGTTACTTACAGAAACTGGGGAAAAAGCAGGTTTGTGTTTCATTCTGTGGCAAGAGAGGTTATTTGTGGGGTTTCTGACAGGAAAGACTGCAGCCTGCAATCTCACCAGGGCGTTTGCAGTGTCAGCATCTCACACGGGCTGAGCTGGACGAGGTCCTGACCACTGCTTGAGGCAGTAACCTCCCAGGAACACTTCCAAACGCTGCTTTCACTGATTCAGCCATTTCTCAACCTTGAGTAAAGGGGCATTATTCTTCAAAAGACCATCATTTGGACAAATTGAGTGTGGCTATACAGGGAGCCACGCAGGGTCACAGCAGAGCAGGAGGTACAGGCAGCTGAGGAAGGAACAGGACAGATCCATTCAAAAGATAACATACCCAGCAGCATCTGTGTGATGGATCTCTTCCAGGCAGAGAAAGACAATCTGGTCATTTAGTTATTTACATCCTACCATCCCAAGTCCTTTTTTTGATATTTTTAATTGCACAAAGCATTCTTCTGTTCCTTCCAAAACACCCTTTATATGGAAACTGCTGATGAAGCACCATGGAGGTAATTGCATCCCAGCAGGTCTGGAGCAGCCCTTGCACGTAGACGATCCACATCTTCTGATCCTGAGCCACTGCCAGCAAACAGGAGAGAGGGAAGAGCCTGCTGGACCTGTCCCCACTGTTTCCTGATGGCCCAGGAGCCTCTGAGGATGTCTGTGAAGAATAACCTGCTGTGCCACCAGCACAATGGAGCTCCAGCAGCAGGTTGTGCCTTATGGGGAAGGCTCTGGACCCTGCAGACCCCGAGCTGTGATCATAGCAAAACAAGGCAACACTCAGCCACCCTAAACCCAACAACCTGAAGGGATCTCCTCCATGATGTTCAGGATGCCAGCAGACACCCTTGCTAAGCCAGTGCCAAGGCTTTGTGCTAGTCCTGGTACCGTGCCTGGGCGATGCTACATGCTCACCTCGGAACTCACCTCTAAAACAAAGATGTTCTTTTGTAACTCTCAGCTGGGAAAAACCTCTCCAGCCAGGCTCCTGGCTGTTTTTCACATCAATTAAGCCCCTTGCTAACAAGTTTAACTCTCTGACACCTCTCTTTAGCTCGACAGGTAAAACTGTATCGGACAGTGGGTTAAAAAAACTGTTTTGGAGGCAACAAGTCTGCAAGAATCCTTACTTCCAGAGTCCTGACCACTGAAAAGCATCCCAGGTATTTTAATCCTGGTCCTGTCAGCACTCTGAATGTGACCAAGGGCTGGAAAGAGCCCGGCTTCCCCATCCCTGTGTGCAGCCCCTAAGGCTCTTGCAGTATAGCAAGGTGGCTGGGGGTTTGTGACACACGTTTGGGTCTGGATGCTGAACAGCACGAGTCCACACAAGCCAAATTTTTACCTGTCAATTCCTGTACTGGGTCCCAAGTTTGGGCGTTTTTCTAACAGGAAACTATTGTCAAGGAAATAAATGTTTATACAGAAGGCTGGATTTATCACTGGAGTAAATCAGATGATGTTTGGGAAAAAATAGTGGTGGAAGTTATCTCCAGCCATAGCAATTTAATAAATCCTCCCTACCGTGGTACCTGAGGAAGCCCTTTCTTGCCGGGGCTCTTCCTGGGAGCTCAGCTCACCCAAGGAGCTGTGGAAGGAGAAGGAACACAGTGGGGACCTGGGAGACCCGAGGAGAGGACGAGGTTGTCGCTGCTGAAGGACAGCTTGGCCCATCACACCAAGCACGCAGGCTTCAGGTGAGGACAGGCTGGAGACCTTCCCTCTTACCTAGATGTTCATGGCAGCTTTCAAGGTCAAACCAGGCAGTAGCCAGGAGATGATTTTAGAAGTTCACAGTACAGATGATGAGCAGGATTGGGGTTTTGGTCACTTTAAATTGCCCCTCACTAGGACAACACAGCAGCACAGCAGTTTCCCAGATCCCAGTCTAATGCCATGCAGTCACACCACTGGTTTGGTCTGTAACCATCCCAGACACACAGCTCCCTCTGATGCCAGGGCACATTTTGCATTCCTGCCAAACCAGCAGATTTTCTTACAGCAAAATCCCACACTCAGCTTTAGTGGGAGCTGGGTAGCAAAAGCACAGTGAAAAATCCCAGGCAAGTCTCCTTTGTGACCTGACTTAAAACTAAAAACCCAATAAATAGCACTCTGCAGAGAGCTAAGAAAACACTTTTGAGACAATATCTTTGTGTATGCACACAGTATGTATATAAATATACTTTAAAAAAAAATAATCATGATTGGTGTATGGACTGAAAACAAAGACCTCCTGCATGTCCATGCTGCAACACTGCAGACAAAGAGAACCCAAGATCACACGGTTGGAAAAGACCTTTAAGATCATCGAGTCCAACCATTCCTGTTCTCTGCTGACCCATATCCCTGAGCACCTCATCTCCCCATCTGTTAAATATATCCAGAGTTGGTAACTCAATCCCTGTCTGTTAAACACCCCCAGGGGTGGGGACTCAGCCCCCTCCCTGGGCAGCCTGTGCCACAGCCCCACAACTCTGCCAGGGAAGAACTTTGCCCTCCCAGCTGAGCTGACCCTGCCCTGGGGCAGCTTGAGCCCATTGCCCCTTGTCCCAGCTCCTGTCGCTTGGTCAAATTTTGAATCTGGGCTACGAACACTGAAGAGGAAACATTTACCTTCATGTGTCTTCTGCTGAGCTCTCTGTAAAACACCTGTTCACACCCTCTGACCAAGGAGCACTGGCTCTGTGGAAGCACAGAGTTTACTGAACAGTGAGCTCTAATCCGCCCGCGTTCGCTCCTGGATAAGAGGTTACCTGGGGTAGCACTGCTCTGCAAGCCTCCACCAGCACCAGAGAAAGGAAATAAGAATCTCTTTAATTAAGGTTATGGAGTTACCTTGCATTGCCTGGCTCTCACTGCAGAGAAGATGTGGCTCTCACAGGTCAGCTGGTATATAGAGTCCTGAGGGCAATTTGCTCATCCAGAGCCCAACCTTCCCTTTTTTTAAGCAATGCTGAAA
The DNA here is from genome assembly GCA_013400835.1 of Zapornia atra. Taxonomy (NCBI): domain Eukaryota; kingdom Metazoa; phylum Chordata; class Aves; order Gruiformes; family Rallidae; genus Zapornia; species Zapornia atra. The sequence continues at coordinate 722,592 of VZTU01005395.1, forward strand.
GTTTGACCTGGGATGACCTTGGTGTTGTGCTGTCATTGCCTTTTTGGTGGGGGATCCTGTCAAACAGGGCAAAGAGGAAGATCTGCTGCTGCTTTCCTCTCTCCTTGGAAGCCCACTGCAGTTCTACCCTCTGCCAGGCACAAGTCCACTGGGACACAGAAGCATCCAGGAGAAGGCACAGGCAGGACTGAACGCTGGCACCTCCCCAGGAGAGCAGAGCAATGTTTTGTTGCTTCTACATTTTTGTACCTAGTAAAATAGAACCTTTTTCTTGGAAAAGATCTCTTATTCCATGAATCATTCCCGTGGGTAGAAAAAAAATATATATTTTTATTTTCTAAAAATAAATCAGAAAGTCTCACCAAAATTCATGAGTTTATTAAATTGTTGAGGGACTGAAAATAGCCCTAAACTTAATTTAGGATTCAGTTTTCCCCCCTGCAGTTTCTCAGCCCTGGTTGGAGCTGTAGGTATTTGAGTCTGGAACACAGATATTTTCAAATTTATTGTCAGTATGACAATGATTATGTAGCCCATTGAGATCGAGTGGTGTGATTTAGTGTTTTAGAGGCATTTGTCATGTTTGATGAATGCAGCTGGTGATTCAGGGCAATGAAAATGGGAGATTTCCAGCCGGTGAGAGATAAAGGCTGCTGGCTGATACACGGGGTTACAGCAGCAGCTATATAAGGTTACAATAATTTTATTTGTTTCTCATTTAGAGTTTTAGAGGAGGATGGGAAAGGAGATATGCTTTAGGTGGCTCTCCAAGGTGGAGCTCTTTAGGCTGGGTAGACATTTCTAATGCTCTGATAAAACTTACTTGGGAACTACCTGGTATCTTCACTTTGTGGTCCTGGTTTCTCTCCTGCCATCACTTACCAGCATCCATGCAGGCACGCTCAGATGGACCTCACAAGTCATCTCCAAGTTGCCCCAGCATTCAGAGTTCTGGAGAAAGCCATAGAGATACTTCATGTTGTCGTTTGCCTGCTGTGGAACAAACACCCTGTGGTTGGACACAAGGCCAACTGGAATCAATGGGAAAATGCCTTGAGATGGTTTCCAAAGCTCAGATAAACAGAGTCAAACAAGCCTCAGAAATTTCCACCATACCCACACAGCATCCAATAATTTATGTCTCCCTTTGGCTCAAAGTTGAGAGATATAAACAGGTTCTTACAAAACACACTTCAAAATAGCTTGTTTTCATGTTCTGTAAGGAAATCCTCTCGCTCCGTCTGGCACAGGGACACCCTGCTCCAAACACAGGATGCCAGAGAAAGCGCCCAGAATCCACTCTGATCTCTGCATTATCAGAGCATCGCTGATAGCTGTCAGAGAACAGAGATGTCTTCATCCAAGGCAGTGAAATGGCACGATGTGGAGGTAATCAACAGTTCAGAAGTGCCGTTGCCACCTCTGACAGAGCCATCTCCAGTTCCCTGAAAGCCATCATTGCTACAATAACAACTGGCACAGACCATAAAGACAGAGATGTATTTCCTGATGATTTCCTACCAGGCATTTGTGTTCTGCAGTAAGTTACAGCAATTCAGTAGGAAATATCCCAAGTGTGAGCCCGAGAGTGGCAATCTCCATGGATGTCAGAATTACCTCTATATCCATCTTTGTGCATCCATATGGATGCAGAAGGTGGCTGCAGCGGCGACACAAGGGTAAGGGTAATACAGAAGACACCCAGCCACAGGCAGAAACCCACAGAAACACCCCAGCTTCTCACCACCACTGCCATTTTCTGATGAAGACATACTCTGTGACAGCGGTATGACCAAGACTAAAGGCAGTAACCTCTGCTAATATTGGAAACATCGCATTTATTCATTTCTTGTACATCTTTTTGGGGGTCAAAAAGAGGTTTTTTCCCCCCCCAGCCTTACAGCCCATGGATCTGACAGGTGCCTAAATCTTGAGGCTCTGCTTCCAGGAGGAACCCCCACCTGAAGTTCTGGATATATGAGAGATGCCACGTTGTATTTTTCAGAAATCAGCCTGTAAAATCCCCCACGTCCCTACCAAACGTCATGTTGGCTCCTTGCACTGCACCTGCCCCAATCCCCCCTCACAGCCTCCGTAGCGCGCTGTTCATCACGCCCTGCTCCAAACAGTTGCCTCACAGAGTTACGAGCATTCCACACCGGAGGGAAGCCGACTTCAGGAGGTGAATGGCCCGTATTTCAGTTTGATGGATTCACAAATCCTTTAGGGACCCCATAAAACGCACGGGGCGGGGCGAACACGAGCTGTCACTCTGCTGAAGGCGGCGCGGCGCCTCGCGGAGCAAGAACAGGAGACGTCGTAAGGCGGTGGTGAGCTTGATGGTGCTCCCACCTCTTCCTCGGTTGGACTGCCAGAACACTGCCAGTCAGAGTTTGCTGGAGGTTTCTGTTGTGAGGGGATGGTATTTGTCATGCTAAAAGAGGAGATTTATATGCAGCCAGGCGTTTATTGAAAGCTTGTCTAGGAGTATTGTGTGGCCAAGCAAGTCCATTTGTTTTTCAGCTTATAATAAGCTTCAGCTTCCATGTATCAAATCCACTGAGAAATAATGTCCCCTGAAATCTGTCCCAATCAAGTAATTACTTCTCATCTAGACACCCATCATATCAATCAGTGCTTTAAAAACTGAGTAAGGCTGAGCTATCAGAACGAATTCCTCCCTAAAATAAAGGTGCTGGTCTTCTCCTTCCCACTATTCCTACTACCACCTCCTTTGACTTCAGGTTTGCTCTTTATGCATTCATTGACTCATGAACTATTGAGCCTTAAAAGTCTCTCTTCTGCACCAGAATCCTCACCAACACTTTCAAACCAGCTCTTCAAACCTGCTTTGTTTATGTGACAACCTTGAAAGCAGGGAGAAACCTTTACCATAGCTGAATAAGGTGTGAAAAGCCCATGCAAGCAAAACTCAGGTTAGAGGCTGTTTAGGGCAAAAAAAGGAAGGGAATTGGGTATACCTCTGCTTCGAGAGCAGATGAAGAGCAGTGCTCACTCATTAATGGATACTCCTAAGTAAGTTCAGATGCACCAGTCCATCGCTCTGAAATATTTTAGTCTCTAGCTTTCAGATGGAAATACTCCATATTAACCTCTACCTCATTGTCCCCTGTGTTATTTAGAGTTTCCAAAGAAAATATATTCCATTCATACTCAGCTAAAGCAAACTCACATTCTGCTCCTATTAGCTGAGCTCTAGCTGAATCTGAAGCTCAGCTTCCACTTAACAAAACCAGCTTTAGATGTACTGGACCACCAATCCATACAGCAGTACTTATGAGGAATAAATTGATTTTCTCATCGCTCTATGTTGGCTAAAAATTATTCGATTATGTATTTAGCTACTAATGGAAACTCATTAGTAGATTTTCATTTCATGCTTGTTTGCACCTGCAATCTATTTCTTCTTGTCCAAAGGACTGTTTCATTTAGGTTGCGTGCTATAATTTTTCTTGCATATAAACTGATAAGCATCAGCCAAAATTCACTATACATGGTCTGAAATAGCTTAGGGCCATCGTTTTTACAACAGCATCATTAAAGCAACTGATCTCTGGTGATTCATTGTCACTTATTACTGTGCATACTGATGTTTTAACTTGCTGCATAGTTTACTCATTTGTTTTGTTATCTTTGCTTGTGACAGTCCCTCAACATTTCCCTGTTAGTCCATCCCGGAGACCCACAGGGCTCCTGCCTATCTTCTTTAACCCACAGATAGGTGGTGCTGGTGAGTACCTAGCGTTGGGCATGGATACTGGATGCTGGATTGTGGAGGGCAGGGGCGGGGAACCAACCCCCTGCACCCCGTTAGTCCATGAGGGTCACCCCCCCATTTCACCCCCCCACCACCAGTACAGGGTCAAGCTCCTTCATTCTACGTGGGATGTCAATTCTCCCTCAGGGCCTGACCTGGCATCTCACCCTGCTGGCTCATGTTGAGCTTGTCATCAATCAGCACCCCCAAGTCCTTCCCAGCACCCCCAAGTCCTTCTCCTCAGGGCTGCTATTAACTTTAGACTTACCACTGCCTTCCTTTTTTGCTCTTTTCCCCTCCCTTTGCTTTTGAGAGATGGAAAACAGAGCTAAATCTCAGCTAGACCCCACAAAAGTACAATAGCACAGCAGTCATCCCTACTTACCCATCTGATACTCCTTGGAGCATTCTCAGCTTAGTCCCAGACCACTCCAAGCAGACCCACCGAATGATGATGGGAAGTCTCCTGCTGGTAGAAACCAGAAGAAAGAAGTCCAGAAATCAGAGGTATAGGTACAGGGGCAGCAGATGACCATAACTTTCAATTCAGAAGTTGCTGGGCATTTTAGTTTGGAGTTTTGAATTAAAACCACCCCAGAGTTCTGGTTACTGAAACAAAATCTGATCATTATATTTATGCCTCATTCTGGTTTTGCATAAAAAATTTAAAAACTTCTTCAACTTCAGCAGAGTTATTCTGAATTGGTCCAAATATGAGAACTGAATTTATTCATGCATAGCACCAATACAGCCCCACACAGAAAAAAAACACACTTGATGCAAAAATATCTACCTTATCAACCAGCTGAAGCTGCTGAGGGCCTGCCTGTATTCCCCACCAACGCAAGAGGGAACAGGCATGGGCTCTGAACATGCTTGTTAAGTGGTCATGATCAATACAAATCTATTTTTCAATTAAGTAGGAGATACTGGGTGTATGCTCATTGCCTGCAGGCCTGAATAGTTTGGAGTAAAACTGGATTCCAGAGTATAAAGTTGCGTTGTTTTTGCTCTGCCTTTTAAATGAGCTTTGCCAGCATGCGACTCCAGTCCTTGTGAACTCTGCAGATTGAATTTCCTTGCAGTAATGACCACTAGGAATTAGTGAAATGTTAATTTTCCCACCTGCTGTGTATGATTATACATGAGTCTAATCAACCTGATTACAAAAGAAAGCAATTTCTGCTTTTACAGACTTATTTTTTTGTTGTTGTCTGCTTTAGTTCTTCTTGAGGAACTGTAAAATTCCTTACCCTACATTTAAAAGCAAAAAATAATAATTAAATTAAAAATGTGCAAAGGGGAGGGATGGAGGCCGATAGTAATTGCTTTACAAGGGATACATTAATTGATGCTCTGAGGATTTATTTCAAAGCATGGAAGTGGAATTAGAAACCTAGCTTTATCTGGATTTGCGTTGCTTTGATGAAGTCACTGCGTCTTTGTGTCTTGATTTTCAGCTAAACTACTCTTAATGAGAATGCTAATAATTACAGTAGGGCTAAATTGTTTTAGGGACACAAAAGGAAGATGGACAAAGTTTGATTTGGTTTAAAGCCACGGCCACAAGCGTGACACCGCTCTGCTGTCAACCCTGAGCCACGCAGGATGGGAGGAGGAGGAGGAGGAAGCACACTGGCCAAATTCATCCAAGCTGCTTAATGCAGGCAGATTAGGAAGGCAATCTATAAAGCTGCACCTAGTTGCATTTCTTGTGTAAAAAACTCTTTTCAGCCCACACGTGTTGCCCTACACAAAAAAAGGCAACCCCAAGGCTGGGTCCACACAGGCGCTGCTGTGCAAAGGTGAGGAACCCAGGAAAACCAGTTGGCATAGAGAAAAGGGAAAGCACAAGGAGCAAGCCACAACAGAACTTTACACTACTTTATTCTTCAACCAAACCTGTGGTTAGCTCCTCGGGAGTCACACAGCCCAGAATGCCTTACCTTCACCCCCAGCACTGGGACACGCTTGCACACAGCGCACGGGAACACAGCGAAGGACCCCTGGCCCAAAAACCATGGCACCCAATCACCCAACTCAATACATTACCCCTAGTTAACTGAAACCATTCAGGGCCTGACAAGCATGATTCCATGGATGAGCTTAATATACCCAGAGAAATATGATGCCAATTATGAGGCTGGTGTTTCTCATCACTTTGCATGCAAAGAGCAGAAGATAATCGGGGGTCTCCATGGTGACAGCGTTAAGGTAGCTGGGTTACCTGAATGATAATTTCCACCCTTTCATCTGATCTTCACGGGGTTTTTCACTTGCTGCCTTTACCACTGAACGTGTTGGGTTTCTACTGGAGAGGAATTGACAAATATCCCAGTATTCCTTAGAGGGAAACCAAATATTTTCTCATATATACTCAAGCAACTTAATTCGCCTTCACAATTTTTGCAGGGGGAGCTGCTCATGGAATTTGCCTCCTACACACCTCCAGCCAGCATTAAATCCAACTAGAGAAAGGGCAAAAAACACCTTGCTAAAGTAGATCTCCAGCAACTCCTAAAAGTTCCCTTCCCCTGGACCTGTGCCTGAGGGGAGTCACATCTCCCCCCGTACCTCTGGTTCTTCCCAGCCCCACTTTTCACAGAAGAGAGCCCCCAGATAACCCTTAACCTTTACTTCTGTTGACTGCTCCCACAATGGCTTAGAAAAGAGGCCAGAAAATGAGTGTGTATGGAATGTAGAGCTTTCACAAGGCGTAAGACCCTTTCCAATTCGCAATTTGGAGAAAAATTCTACCCAGATCCCCGAGCAGCCTCTCACTGCCAGGCAGGATTGACTTGCATTGATTTCAGAGGTGTGCCGTGGTCACGGTGGCAGTGAAAGCTGGTGTTCCCTGAGCTGTGAAGTGCCTGCTGCCTTTCTAACCGTGTGCTTCTTGGAAGAGCTGAACACGGTTCAGTTTGGCTGGTTAAAATCTTCAATACATTACACAACCCGTTTTCTCTCCTTCATTGGGTCATATGGGAATATCCTTGGAAGATGAACCACGATCATCACATGCAGCAAGTGAGGCTGATATCCCAACACCAGCACTCCGCTGCTCCTGCCCAAGACTTCATTAAAATTGTTTTTGCTCCCCATGCTCGATGCAGCTGGTAGGAAAGATGCTGCCCTAGCTGCCTGCTGTTATTCATGGCCATCACTCCAGGCTTCACGGGTAGCAGGGAACAAAAGCAAAGACTGAATGCTGTGCAATCACCCAATTAACTTCTGCATCTTTTGTTTTTAATCTACTTCTGCTTACTGGAGAGATAAATGCAACAGATCAGTAGCGTGTGTGTTGGTAACACTGTGCAGTTACCTTCTCCCCCTCTCTGTACCGTGTTGTGTTATCTAACACCTGGTAGGAGATGTAAAAGGACTCTCTTCATCTCATTTCACGTACTCGTGCTAAGTTTAGATTCTGTAGCTAACAATTTCTGTTTAAACTTTAATAAAGAGGTGTGTTTAGAATCTCAGGGGCACACTCTCTGCTCATTTGAAACAAATGAGGATTATATAAGGAAGAACATGAGCTACAAATAGGATTCAAAAATTAATTGGCTCTAAGCTGCAGCCAAGCGGAGCTGAGCCATCAAAAGTGACGAGAGGCCAAAGTGGGTCTGTTCCACCTGGATAGTCCTGACGACTGGCAGGGCCAGGCCCCTGCCCAGGTGGAAGCTCTCCTGTGGGTTCAGTTCACTGCTCCCACAGCTCAGGGTTCCTGTGGAGCCCCACCACCCTAACCCCTGGTACCACTGCCGCAGTCCTGAAGACTCTCCCAGAGCTCCACGCGGTGTCGGTGTTGCCCCTTTTGTGGTGCCACAGAAGTTCTGCCTTCCAGAAGGACCATGGATGCTGCAGACAAAGCCTGGAATAGCACACCAAGGCTTTGCACACTGCTCAGCACCTCTGTATCACTTCTTACCAACCAAACAGTGCAGCACCTGCTTGAACGTTCAAGTGGAGTGAGAAACCTATGCTTGATTCTTCGGGCACCCTTGTCAGTCCAGTTGCCACTTAGCGGGCTAGAAATAACAACAACATTCTACGTGGTGGTTATATCAAATACCATGCTGCTAAATCCATCTGGGGAAATTCCTGGGATTCCTTGCAGGAGCATGCCTGCCATCCCATCCCAGAATACTCCAGCCACAGCCAGGAGCAAGGGTGCTATGCAGCCTCTCCGCATTTAGCAGGCAGCAGTTCACTGCCGAGAGGATCAGTTACAGCTGCCGTGCTTTAATGAGCTAATGTAAAACCTTTAGCTCAATCTCCCTAATTGCATTTAAAGCACTCTCTCTATATATATAAATATATATGTATAAATCTTCTAAAATAGCTTCCACATGTTCTTCTATTCCAGAGCTCCCTTTAGTTCCAAAACACCATGCTAAATTCTGCCAAGGCACACCCCCCCCGCCCCCCGCTCCCCACCACAAAGCCCAAGTTGAGATAGGGTCCTAGGACCCTTTTAAATTACAGTGACCAAAACTCACCCCGAGCAGTGACACGGGAACAGGAAACAAGTGAAAGGCCTCTAGAAGATGCTGAAGGAGAAAAGGTCCCAAAGCTCTGCTCCTGGGCTTTGCAGAGCAGTGGGACCCATGGCTGCATGCTGCCAAGGGTGCTGCTGTGTGTGGATCTTTCCATGGCTCCAAACAGCCAGCTCTGTCATCGGCTTCCCTGGATGTGTGTCCCAAGACACGCAGACGCTGTGCTCCATAATCAGGCAGAAATGAAAATAAATGGAGTAAAAACTTCTCCTGTGCTGAATCAATGGCAGTGATATCACTGGGAGTATAAACACTGGGAGTACAAAGACTGGAAAAGACAAAACCTCTTTATCTCTTCTTTCTCCAAAGACTCAATCAGTGAGGGGAGGCTGTAATTCATTAAGAGTGACTGAAACTGTCCCTGGCTTCTCAGCCGTGTTCTGCACACTGACACCGACACTGTGGCCAAGGGCATGATCACCCAGGAGGGAATGGTTCATGGTAACACCCTGGAGTAATAAAAGTACCCAAATGGTTACTAAAGGCATTGGGAAGCAGCAGGACCAATTTTCTGTACTCCTGACACAGCACTTGGACCGTTTCTGCCACTCCTGACGGGCTGCGAGGCGAGGTTGACACTGCCCCTCTTTTAGTTAAACTTGTCCCCACGCCAGCCACCACCATGAGCCACCCTCACCCAACAGTGACACCTCTCAGTATACAGTCACTACCCAGTGTAACACGCCTGTTACTCCTTTCTAGATGAATCTCCCTGACTTGGATGTCACCATGACTGAGGACCAACACGAGCAGCAGGTGCTCTGAAGGGCCTCCAGGCAAAGCAGCAGCAAGGATGTGCGCTCAGCAAGAAGGGAGGATCCAGGGTCTGACAGCACAAACATTGCTGCGGTCAGGTCCTCAAGCACTGGCAGGATCCAGCTGAATCACCATGCTGCATTACTGCTCAGCATCTTAACCTGCGTTTTCACTGCCCTAACAGCAGCAAACTACTAACAGCTGCCGGGGACAAGTCCTCCTTCAACACAAACTCCTCTCACACCTATGTTTGAGGGCTGCTCGCCCTGTTCCTGTACTCTGTAGGGTGCTTTATGCTGCCAGAGGACCACCCAGTCTTCTTGGGCTCTATATTGTTGTCCACACCCAGATACAGAGGCAGTAGTCATCAGTCACAGAATCACCAGGTTGGAAAAGATCTTTAAGATCATCAAGTCCAACCATTCCTGTCCTGTGCTGACCCATATCCCTAAGTACCTCATCTACCCTTTATTTAAACACACTCAGGGGTGGGGACTCAGCCCCCTCCCTGGGCAGCCTGTTCCACAGCCCCACAACTCTTCCATGGAAGAACTTTTCCCTCACATCTGAGCTGACCCTGCCCTGGGGCAGCTTGAGGCCATTGCCTCTTGTCCCATCTCCTGTCCCCTGGCTGAAGAGACCATTGCCCACCTCTCTGCACCCTCCTGGCAGGTCAGTGGAGGTGGTGATAAGGTCTCCCCTCAGCCTCCTCTTCTCCAGGCTGAACACCCCCAGCTCCCTCAGCTGCTGTTCAGAGGATTGGCCCTCCAGCCCCTTCCCCAGCCTGGTTGCCCTTCTCTGGACACACTCCCAAGACCTCAATGTCCTTCTCATGGTGAGAAGCCCAGAACTGGACCCTCACCAATTCTGAGCACAGGGGCAAAGCCCCTCAGTACATTTTTCAAAGTAAGTGGGATGTACGTGTGCCTTTTAGATAATCCCACAGAAAAAGCAGAGACTAAAAATTCCCTCTAGATTTCCCATCATCTGGGAGTCTTGCAGCTATTCAGACACAGTTTCTATTTAAAGAGAAGAAGCCTTCCCCTGTTGATAATGTACTATTATCAGGCATCACCTGCTCCTCCGTGCCACCCTCACATACACACTAGAAATTAATTGGGAACGTAGCTGTTGACAGATCACTGTGTACAGGGGACAATAGACACCACCACCATTCCTCGTAGGAAAAGGGAAGCCAGAGCTCTGACAAACCAGGGTGGCACTGACTTCTGCTGCTGGGAATCCCACTGTCACTCCTACTTTGTGCAACTTAGTTCACAGTTGTCAAAACAGACGTTCACTCACGTACCTGCTATAATAAAAATGAGTCCAAATCATTTCTTCCCCCGTCGCAGCGGAAATATTTTCCTATCTAAGTTTTTCAGTCTTAGTGCAAACAGATTCCTTGTGGCAGACATTGCAAAAGGCAAATGGAATAACACTGCGATGCTTTACACGATGCCATAGTTGGGGAAAAACCCCTACCTATATGTGTGTCTCAGCGTAAAAACGCATCATTTAATGCTTAAGTAATAAAAATCTGAACATCCAAGGCATCAAAATCCTGTCACACAGCTCACCACTGATGGCCACCACACGCTTTCTGAACCTTAGAAATGAAGAAAAATACATTTTAGAAGTTTTTTTGGAAAGAAAACAGTTGGAGAGTCTTTGAGCCGTCACCGGAGTATGGCCATCCCTGAGATGAAGTCACAGACATCACAGACCAGTTTCAAAACAAGAAGGGCACCATGAAGGTAGGCAGAGGAGCATCACCACTCTCTGACTGGTCTACAGATAGAGAGGGAAAAACAGGGATATTATGCATGCACAGTGGTGAGGCAAGTAAATATTTAAGGGGGAACCCACTGCTGAAGGGCATGTTCTGTTCAAACCAATCGACTGTATCAACACAGCCAACCTTTCTTATCTCAGGAAATCCATTCATTGACTGGCCAAAAGCAAGAGGATCTACAGGCCAAACCTGTGATGGGAAGGAGCCCTGAAGCAATTCACAGCAGGTGATGCCAACTGCTCCCTGCACATCCCACCTCTCCATGAGATCCCACGATCTCTGCTCTTTGGGTCCTCTGTGCACCTCTGGTATCACCCCGCACAGCCCGGCCAGGGATTAACCAGCACAACCCAATACTCTCCTATGACATCTCCCTGGCTGTGAAACCACATCCAAGCTGCCAGAAAGGAGCCCGTGGCACATAAAGGGGCAGCGGGAGCATCGCGTGCGCTCCTCACGCAGAGAGGTGACCCACTTCCCACACGCCCTGTCACAGCCGTTCATTTCCCAACCTTTCCTCTCCTACGACACCAGGCACAGCCCTGACACTGCTTCCCTGTGGTGAGGGGCTTATTCTGCCACCACGTGCAGTGATGCCAAGGGCATTCACAGCCCCGCTCCCACCACAGCCAATGGCAAGACCCCCGTGGAGTATCTGGAGGAGCCCAGGGCCTGGGGTCAGCCCCGTTCTGCTCCAGAGCACAGCCAGCACTTGCATTGTGCTGAGCCCCTTCGCACACAGAACGCTGTTCAAGCACCTTTTATGATTTCTGAATGGGTGTTTTCAGCTGGAACCTCAGAGACAAGAGCAGAGGGTTTATCTAGCAGTAACAAAAGCCTCGTGGCGTTTCTTAGATAGAGAGAAAACTGGCTGTAGCAATTATTCAGAGCCAGACATAGGTTCTTGCAGGCAGCCAAGCTGACTCGGCAGGCTGAAGCTAATTGGGTTTACAGTAGAATGAAGCTTTGATTGAAGTGCCTCGCTTAAAAATAAAATAATAATAAAATAAAATTACATACACCCCCCCACACACCCTGATAACATTGCTCTCGAGCGTGTAAAACAACCACCCCACGCATTACCCAAGGAGAAAGGCAGAGGATTTGATTGCTTTGCCAAGCAGAGCCCCACAAGTGAGTAATTCTGGGCTGTTTGATCTGCTGTATTCTGATCCATAATTTAACGGCTGCAGAGAGGCGGCGTGTGGCTGGTGTTTCGGGCTGCTTTTGAAGTCCATGAAGACCCTGCAGTCACTGAGAGGGGAGGACCCTGCTTGGGAAGCCAAGGTGGGCACCAAATGAGGGGTGGGGAGCAAACAGCACCAAAGCTAATACACAAACATATTGGTTACCAACATTGGGAGAGTGGGAATTAAGGCAGCCTTGAGTTTACTGAGTAAATAATTCAAATCCTGCCATGGTGATTTATGGGAAAAACCCACCCCCACCACACATTTAACAAGGCCAGCAGGCAGCAGGTGCTTCTATTTTTACATGCTAGGAGCAAAAATAGAAAGGCAGGAGCTTTCACTTCCCTGGGCTGTTTTCCTGTTTCACTTTAAAATAAAAAAGCCCCGGAGGGCTTCAGGGATATGCTGAGCTCAGCGATTCTTCTGCTCCAGGGAGGGGCACACAAACCTTCCCAGCACCGTGCATGCCATGAGTTTCCATTTCCATGCAGCCACACAAGGACACTTCCAAGCGTTCCTGGGGATTCACAGCTTAGAGAGGCTTCCCAGAAAGGACACCACAGCCCGTGTGTTCCAGGGAAGACGTCACATTGGCCCGGGGTGGAGCAGCACTCGACACAAACCATGTGCTAAATTCCAGTGCTAGATCAGCACGTGTATCATCTCCCATCGGAGTTCAGATTGCTGAACTGCTGTAACAATCTGGGTTTACCTCGCAGGGGAAAGCCTGGGTTAGTGGCATGGTATCTACACTCTCAAAGAATCATAAAAGCACATGGTTAGAAATGCCCTTTAAGATCGAGCCCAACTGTTCCCGTCCTATGCTAACCCATACCCCTGAGTACCTCACCTACCCTTTTTTTAAACACATCCAGGGAAGGTGATTCAACCCCCTCCCTGGGCAGCCTGTTCCACATCCCAACAACTCTTTCAGTGAAAACTTCTTTCCTAACATCTGGCACAGAACTGGACCCAGCACTCGAGGTGCAGCCTCACCAATGCCCAGTACAGGGGCACAATCCCCTCCCCAGACCTGCTGCCCACGCTGGCTCTGACACAAGACAAGATGCCATTGGCCTTCTTGACCACCCATCCACACTGCTGGCTCACATTCAGTCTGCAGTCACCCAACACCCCTAGGTCCTTCTCCACCAGCAGCTCTCCAGCCACTCTGCCCCCAGCCTGTAGTGTTGCTCAGGTTTATTATGTCCCACGTGCAGGGCTCTAGCCTTGGACTTGTTAAACCTCATCCCATTGGTCTCAGACCATCGGTCCGGTCTGTTCAGGTCTCTTTGAAGAACCTCCTTACCCTCAAGGAGATCAACACTTCCAAGAAAAAGATGGAGATGTGCACATGCAAGGCAAAATAGAAGACAGAGGCTTCTCTGGAAGGAGAAGAACGAGGAGATGGGGGGAATGAAAACCAAGCAAATGGAAATAGGGCACAGTGAGTGGAGAGGCTTATGGGAGGCCCAGCACGTCAGCTGTGATGGCAAACAGGAAAGGAAAGCAAAGGCTAAGTTAAAGACTCCCAGGCTCTACGAACTCGTGTCTCATCACCTTTCTGTATGAAGTGTTTTACAGGCAACTAGCACAACGGAGGCAAGCTGGCTGACTGGGACTTCATGCTCAGGCACCAAGCTGGGCATCATTTCATCGCCGTGGGGGCCACCACTCCAACGCAGCCACGTTCAGGGGGTGAGCAGCAGCCAGCACTGGTAAAAACAGGCTTTAAAAAAAAATAATAAAAAGTAATCAGAGAGAAGGAAAAGCTGAGGTGAAGCCCCCTGAGCTGAGCAATCTCTGGTAACGCAGGAAGGAGCTGCACTGCACACCCTCCCTAACACTTAGTTCTGCCTGTCTTATTTATTCGGTGGTTTCAGAGGAAATCTCAGTTAAAAAAATTGGTTTTCAAAGCCTCTGATCTACCCATCTGTCAGCTTTCTCAATCAGCATCCGCAGGGCCGGGCTGCACCGCGCGTCCACACCTTTTCCATCGACTCCCATATGGTCCATTGTGTGAAAACACCTAATTAAGAGAAGATGAGATTTTTCAGAAAGTAAACTTCATGACTTTCTGTGGAGGAAACGCGAGCGGGAGAGCTAAATCACAAGAGGTGGTAAGTACAGGCAGAAAGGCGACTTTGAAGGTAAACTGCTGCCTCAGAGTGTCGTGAGCTCTCAGAGGTTTAGACTTCAAAATTACACATTTCATGCGCCATACATTTGCAGCCTGACAGCAGGCTTCCCCCAGAGAGGCTGGGGAAGGATCCTCGCAGCACTGCACACAATGCTTTGTCAGATCAAACAGTCCAGCAGACAGTGATTGCAGATCAGAGGAGCTTACAGCTATTAAACCCAGCGATTTGCCACTCTCTGGATATAACCCGGGATCGTTCACTCCACGTGTGTTAATAAATCACCCCGCTCCTGAAACGCGGCGCCACCTGCCACAGGTGGACACACTGCAAATTCAGGTCTGAGTTTTGATGACACGCAAAGCCAAGCATCAAAACTCCCCTGAAAACCCCTGTCACCCCCCACACCAAGATCCAACAGCAGCCACGCAGCCCTTAACGCTGGGCAGTGACGGGCAGCGCTGCCCCAGCGTCACCGCTGCCACCAAGGACCCTGGCACGCACCCTGCTTTCAGCACACTGCTGCTGGGATGCTGGCCCACGTCTGAAAAACCACAGCTAAGGGGCAGGAAAAGAGGCTGCTTCTTTTATACTGAAATTATTCTTTCCCTGAATGATTTGCTGTAGCTCCTACAGCCCATGAATGCCCTGCCTGGACATATCCTGGGGAGAGCTTGCTTTGTGCTGTATATAATGCTGAGCGACCTCCTGACCTTGCAAAGAGAGTAAAGTTATCTCTTAAGATTTAGCAAAAGGACAGGAGAGGTATGGATAGACATGGTCTAACATGCTTTCTCCTTAGAATGGGAAGGGCAGGAAGAGCCTCCCCGCAGGGATCTGCACGACCCAGGTAGGGTAAATCCCACCAAAGGCTTTGCAAACTCCCCAGCAAGCTGAGTTTCTGCCAACTGTGAACTCCCACCCCTCTGCATCAATCTAAGGCAGTGGAAAACACAGCCCTGCAGTCCTTCCAAGAGCAGGTTTTATCACCCCATTAGAGCAGCAGCTCAATTAGCTGACTCACATGCCTTCACTTGGGGTGCTCAGCTTGGCTTGGGGGGGGGGATGAGAACACACAGGACCCACCTCCCCACACCCAGAGAGAGGGATGAATGTCACCCATCGGCATCCCCACCTCCTGACATCCAACCAGGGCTGCGTGGGACGGCGGGGTACCAGGGTTCACGCCTGTGAGCGGCTGCGCAGTCACCGACAGATGCTGATGGCAATTGGAAAACATTTGGCCAGCATTAAAAACAACAGAATAAACTCCTTTTTATGGCAATGCATAAAATGCCTGGCTTCTGCTGGGAGCCTAAATTTGGCCTGTTTGGTTAATTTGCTCAGATGCCATGAGTGAGGGCATGATTTGAAACCACAACTCATTTTTCTCCTTGGAAGAGTGGATAACTGAGCCTATTAATCTGACAATACATTTAAACTGAGTTATTGTGACAAGGGACTTCCATTATCTGTTTCATCTAGTTGCAAACTGTCAGAATAAATCTCAGGGGGTTAGGGAAAAAAGCTGCCTTCCTTTGTTTGCTGTTTTTACATGTCACAACAGTTTAGATTTGGCTGCCTTTAAGTCATGATACTGTATAACTGCACTAGGCTCTCCCTGAGCTTCCCCCCATATAGAAAATGGCAACTTTACAGTCAAAGTTTTTGGTTTTTTTTAAAAAAAGGAGTCAGGACACTAACATTTGATCACCTGGCAGTATCCTGACATTGGCTCTTCTGTCTTACACATTTCTGTGCAGCTATAACTGGTTCTCCCTTTGGAATCAACTAACAGATGCCTTTGCAAATGAAAAAGTGCTTTCTTAAAGCTCTTTTTTCCCCCATCGTGCTTGTAAAGCAAGTTGGCTTAAATAGTTAAACCCCTCCTAGTTAGAAATGTATCCACATAGCACATAAGAGTAAGTGCTATCAAGCTCAAGATGCTGAACTGGAGTTCAGAGGAGGGATTCAACTTATGGCCCTACCTCTGGCTTAAGTGTTGGGTAATTTGTTCTCCCATCAGTTATGCAGATCATGATACTTCATTATCTGTTCTTTGCCTATCTTTGTAACTAAACCTGTTCTAGTGGAAGACCAGTATTTATTGATGGGGCTGGTAACCACCCCAGAAGTGTAGTACCCAGGAAGGTTGGTGCTGTGGAGCCCAGACCTGGTTCTGCTGCAGGTCTGCTCCAGCACTGAGGAGGAGGAGGTGTTTTGGGGAAGCCAGTATTGCTTACATGCTGCAGAGCAGACCTGCAAAACTCACTACAGACTCAAACCACCTCCTGTGCGTGTCTGTGAATGAAGGAGGTAGGGGATGGCATGCAGAGAGCTGGCTCTGCATCAGTCCCCTGGGGCCACAGCCCGTGCGGCAGCGCTGGCCAGTCCCCTGCTGCACGGGTCTTTGAAGGCTCCAGCCCCTGGTAAAGGCACTTTAACCCATCTAGCACTTTGTTGTCAATTATTCCCCTTAAGTTTCATTTCAAAGCCACTGTGAGCTGCAGGAAGTCCAGAGAGCAGCAGATATATGCACA
>VZTU01005395.1:739373-877022 GCA_013400835.1 Zapornia atra
CCCCCACACACACTTTAATTACATCCTTTACAGATAAATATTAGTTTTGAGACGTGACTTTTAGAGGGTTTTAAGAACTGCTGAAGCTGGTTGTGCTCCTGTGCAAAGCACAGGCAACAAGCTCAAAACCCAAGAGCACTGGAGATGAAAAAACAAACTCACATGTTTCTGGAGGGCAGATAAACCCCACGTTTATGAGGCAGCATTCTGGCAGGTCTGGGGTTTGCGTCCAGGCTCACGTTAATTATAGCACTGGAGATGCTCTGGCTGTGCAGGACCATCCGAGGTGGGGGGTCAGCAGCTGCCTCCCACTGACTCGCAGTCCTCAAGCAAGTTACACCAACCTGGATGCACAAACACATACATGGCTTGCAGGCTGGTAAATAAAAAGGTAGATGCACTCTTAACAACATTTGGTTGAAACAAATCAGTCCATCCAGTCCTGGCACATAAAATACAGCAGGTCTTGAAGCCAGGGGCAAGGACAAAGAGCTGTCAGTCTTGAAATCTTTTACATATTAGCTTAATTTTGTTAAAAAGCTCCACTAAGAAATAAACACTGCGACTTTCATTTTAATTCTACTCTCTCAGCACTGTTCCTGTGAAACAATGAAAACTCTAATTCATGCTCTTCCCCAAAGTCATCGCTTGGTCTCAGGAGGTGGTCGGGAGGCTCAGTACAAAATGTCAGTGTCACAACTTCACAGCTCGACACTTGCTTTTGATCAGATCTGGGAAGTGAGAAGAGATGCAATATGCTCATTCCTTTACTGTCACTGCAGAGCATTCATTAGTTTTAATTATTTTTTAGGTTCTAGGGGAACCATTAAAAAAATTAATCACAAATGGAAAGAACAGCCACCGTATGTGGCCATAAAAAGACAATAAAGCATTTTAGGATACACACTCGTTATGATTTATAGGCAAAACAGGACCAGAGGTAGCATATGGAGACTGCCATAAAGAAGCATTTGTTATAAAAACATGGAGATTTATCTCCAAGCTTGGTTGTGTGCAAGAGGCTGCATTTACTCACGTTGAGCCTTGTAGTGCTACAACAGAGTTAAACCCTCCTACCTTCCTAGTGTAAAAAAGGTCCAGGGCTGAGGGCAACTCCTACAACCCATCCCTCGCAGTTCCTAGTGTATCACCTACTCTTTTCCTCTCCAGCCTGATTGTGTTTGAAGCCTGGGAGACAAAAAGGTCAAAGTTGTACAATAACCACTGCCTCCTTCTCCTTTCCTCCACTCCAGCCCAAGAAAAACACAAGTGGGTTTCCAATTTATTTTTTTTTAAGGAATGGTAGCTTACTGAGAAGAAACATATTAGCATCCCCACAGAGGTGTTCCTCCTTGTCTGGTAGTGAACTGCTCCATCCTTAGGTCTGCTGACAGGAGTCTACAGACAGACTGGAAAGCTCCTCAAGAAGAAAACAAAATCCAGACTAACCAGTGTATTCCTTCTTTGAACGTGGTTGAAAGGAACCCTGAGGAATGCTGAAGACTGCCAGCACTCGTTTCAGACTATGCAAGGTTCTGCAAGGTGCTGTGAAGCTCCTGGTTGGTGCCACAGATGTAATGTTGAAACAGGCAGGCCAGGTCCTGAGCTGACATAAATCCCCATCTCCAGTGGAATCCCAGTGACCGTGATGGAGAGTGGAGAGTCTCAAGGTTCAATCAAGTAGCAGAAAGCACCATATCTGAACAGAGCTGCAGGCACAGGATTTGGATAGTTAGAAGTGCCCTGCACTAGAGTTCCTCTGGCTCTATGGCTCTGTATTGTACGCAGACGTGATATGAAATTAGGCACAACAGGGAGAAAGAATCAATCAGCCCTGGCTAAGGAATTGAGATAATAATGACTCATTTGACGAGATTGCTCTGGAAAATTAATAATGACAGTGGTAATTACTAACCTGGGATAGCTGCAGTGCTCATTATTCTCCTTTTACTCTATTGAATGTTAAGTATTATGAAGATGTTGGTTAGAAACAGGCTTGTCTGCAGGCTTCCCACCCCAGACAGACCCTCAGAGAGGGCTGGTATCTGTCCTCCTCCTACACTCCCTGGGAATCAAACCCAAACCAGTTGTAATATGGGATGTACAGCAAAGAAAGCAGCAAAGAACATTCTCTTTGCAAGAGTTAATGTCCTGCAAGCCTGGCTGGTGCCACGCTGCTGCCCTTCCTCACCCCGAGCTGAGGACCTGGTCCAGCACCTCCTGTGCAGAGGGAAGAGTTGACACATCTCTGAACATCCCATCGTTTCATTAACCATTCTATCACCTCCGAGTCAGCGATCAGTCTCCTTGCTGACAGCAACTAAAAGCGACACCTTTTACAGCCCATCAACCCCACTCCTCAATCAGTGAGACACCTCAAAGTCAAAGGCAGCAGGCTTCTCCTGAGGACAGGCAGCGACACCACGGCACAGGAGGTCACAAGCCAGGGAATCAGGAGACACCACGAGCTCAAGAGCTCATCTGAGGCACGTTGGGAATAGAAAATATTCCTTAATACAAGCACAGAGAGATGAGAGACTCCCCAAAGCTGCAAGTGACAGTAAGGACGCCTGGCAGCTGTGCTCTCAAACATCTGCTCCCCGCCCCACAGAGCGCATCACACGACTTATTTATATTGTAATGGCTCAGTGGAGGGTTCACCTTCTGTTGAGAGCAGCAAGTGATGTAACAGGCAGGGAAGAAAAAGGAGTTCTTTGGTCATGATGAAGGGAAGCAAATAAATGTATAATCTCCTGAACCAGCAGAGGTTTCTCAAGGCAGCGGCTGCCCTCCCTGATGGGGGAATGCTGGACTCCTGGTCAACATCCCTAATTGCTCCCATTTTTCTGCTAAATCCTTTTTCCCAGCTGATGTAACCCAAAACTGCTCTCAGTCTTACAAAAGCAGCTCTTAAGTCACAATATAATACACATATACAATTTGTTTCCCATTTAATAGCTTAGTGACCAGGTTGCCTTGTACACTAGCTCCATATATTCTCCTGTTCAGATGTCAAACATGCAACTTTTCCAAAGGGATTAATGAATTTACAAGCCTCCTCTACAGAGCTTCAGCAGTCAGAGCACCTTTTGGTACAAGCCATCTGTACAGAGTGCTCAGTGACACAGCAGCTCCCCCTGTTCTCCAGGAAGATACAGTGATATCCTCAGTGATACAGCCAGCCCTGCTGTTCTCCAGGAAGCCATAACGTTGTTTTGGGGTCCCAGTTGCAAGCTCAAGCCCCCCAGGCTCAAGCGAGCAGCAGGAGCTGTTTTAGCAACTCTGCCTTGCCCCAAGTCTTCTCAAAGGACTCTCAGCACTTGGGCAGTGTGGTACCCAGACCCACCAAGGGATGATCCTATGTGTGATCCACCTGATCTCTGCTCTGACATGAGCTCTGCTGGGGTAAAGGAAGGTGATGACAATTTTTAACTGCAGTCTCTGCTTACAGGCATCTTGTTTGGCTCCTTGACAAACCCACCATCACCCAGGCTCGCTGCTGCACTGTCTGTACATCCAATTACTCTGTTACAGCATAGCACAACAAAACCAATCCAGCCATCCAACCCAAACAACACACTCTTAGTTTCAAAATCCAGTTTCCTTTTAAGCCTGCCTTCCCTGCTGCCAGGATGGGCTGTAGCTCCTCAGTGATACCAAGATCCATCCTCCAGAGGAAGCAGGATTTGGATGACTGCTCTCCAGGGCTGGTGCCACATGCATCAAACAGTTTATTTTATTAATCTGAGTAGGATTGAAGAACTACCCAAACAGGCTCCACTCACAAAGCTCCCATGCTGTGCTAGCTCTGACCACCGCCTGAATGTTTAAGAAATAACAACTGTAAATAGAGCTCACCTTGTGCACTTCTCCTAAGGAGATTTCACAGTATTTTAGAGAGGAAGTCAACAAAATTAAATGAGACCCACAAAGCCCAAAGTGAGTTAAGAATTGCAAAGATCTTGTGACTATTAACCCACCCAAAGTGACCAGAGGCACCTGGCTACACATCCCCAGAGCCAGTGGGTCTGTCACACTGACTTCTCTGTACTCTGCCTCTGGCCCCCAAAGGTAGCCACCATCACCCATGGGTGCCAGCACCCCTCCATAAACCATCTAGGGGAATCACCGTGGAACCAGCACATGCATTTCCTGAAGGGTTGAGGACTGAGAATCCAGGACACAGTCATGCTGGGTGTCATGCTCATTTGAGAGTCTCGCTGTAAGCATCAGGATGGAGATGCCTCTTACCAGGTGCTTCTCAACATGGGTTTTCCCAGCAGGAAATGGCATATTTGAGTCTGACTTCAGCCATGAGAGCTAAACTGGGCTCAGTAGGTGGGAACTCCATCAGTTTGAGACCAAGGATCCCTGAGCAAGGATGAACAGAGCCCTTCTGCAGCCCACATGCCTCTCACAGCTTATCTGAACCCCAGCAACAAGTTAAATTTTGGTCTCTGATTGCAGCTGTGCTCAGCTAAGACTGAAATAGTCATTTATACAGTCACTTCCACACTGGGAGGGTGTCACCTGCAAGCACATTTCAAGAGAAAGCCCAAATTTAGTATGCTGAGGATCCTGACTGACTATAATGCTTCAGATGATCCACGGCTGCTCCGTGCATTTCCTTCTTCAGCATCAACAAAGGTACCCAATCTCTGTTCAAAAGTGCATGCATGTCAGGGAGTTAATTATTGTAATTATCAATTGAACAGACTCAGAATGCTAATCTGTTATAAAGTGGTCTGTTAATTGGTGTTAAACTGTCATTAGCCTGCAATTTCCCATGTTACCCAGCTGACCCGGAGCACAGCGCAGATGAAAAGCCAATCCCTTCCTCATCTCTGGCAAACACTGACTGCAAATTTGGAAAAGAAGAGGGGAAAAAACCCAAATAATTCTACAAACCTGGAACTGCAATTACTCTAACAAAGGAAAACATCCTTTTGTTGCTTTAAATTGCAGGGTCTGATGCACCCAGCGCTGTACCTTTCTTCTTGCTCCCTGAGCGGTGCCTGTGGTGTTGGCTGCTAGCTCTGACCTTCAGGGTGCTGCTGCTGGGGTTGGGTTTTGCTGGTTTGGGTGCTCATTGCTGGGGCACTGACTCTTCCTGAGCTGCCTGTCTGCAGGTGGAGCAGGAGCTTTCCTCCTGGGGTCCAAAGCCACAAGCCTGCAGCCTTCTCCATCGCAGGAGTCTCAGTTTCTTGACCCACCAAGTCCAGGCTCCACCTGCTCCTCCTTCAACACCACTGGTACCTGCAAAAGCACCAAACATCCAAGAATAGTGATGATCAGCATCTCACCAGCCCCATGAATCACTGAAAAAAGCATCCAGAGCTGTACCTAAGAACATCCCAGGCAACAATGAAAAAGGGGGCAGGTCTCAGCCTGGTCTACTCCAACAGTAGCTGCCTTTGGTCAGTCTTTGGGTTTTAATTTATACAAGTGGTGACAGAAGACTGGCTTAGTCATTTCTCAGAGGTCGTTTATAAAATCTGGGTGCCCAGGAGGGCAATGAACCTCCCCTTAAATAGGCTGCATGAGGGAGAGATGGTATTTCAATTCCAGGCTATCATCAGGGAAGGCAGCACTGCCGGCTGCTCTCTCATCTCCGAAAGCTGTCGCTGAAGTGGCACGACCTGCTGGAGCATTTCTCAGGGTATCTCACCTGACTGACATTTATCTATAGGAATATTTCTTTCTTTAAATTTTATTTTATTAAATAGCCAACTTTAAAAGTTCAGGAGACCTTAAAATGACCTTTAGAAAGTCCAAAGCTGATTCATTTCCTGAGATAATCTCACGATGGAGCAATCTCTGAAATACTTACTCACCCTCTCTCTCTGTGAGGGCCACTGCACCCAGTTCAGCATCCCTTGCCAGAGGATACAGGGCTGAATTTTCCAGTTTGACAGATGTCCAAGAGATTGAATAAGGGAGCAGTGAATTTTCTGTATGCAAATCAGAACGTCATGCTGTTCAGGTACCTCTAAAATCCATTCTAGGACATTAGATAAGGAAAAAAGGCTCAGAGATTCAGAAAGCTGATGGAAATAGTGACTTGTCATTTCCTGAGACACTGTCCAACATGTTTTGATAATTAGGAAAGCAAAGTCTTTGTCATTTAGGATTATCCCCAGTTCTTGCACCTTTTTTTGTCTTATGTCATTTTCCACCTTCTGTCCAGGACCATCCCATCACCTGCCTTTCAGCATTGAAGAATTAACCAGATCACTGGAGAACTACAAAAAGGGAAAAACTAAAACTTTACATACCACCAATAGCAGATAAAGCTTCTAGAAGCTGCTGATGGCTATTATTCCTCCATTCAGGCTTTTCTGAGACACCTGACTATTTATAACATCCTTTCCTTATGCTGGCAGGATACCCAAACCTACCTGCACGAGCCTCATTTCTCCTCTTCCTCAAAAACACACTAGTCACCTTCTATCTGATGCCCTTCAGTGCCACACAGACGTTCATCCACAGGAAATGCCCATTTATTTTAGACCGTAAGACCCTGTTTCACTGATAAACTGAACCACGTGGCAACCAGCCACCCCATTCATTTCCCTTGGTAGCAGGTAAGAGGCCAACATCACTTTTATGCAGACAACAGCCCCCATATTGCCCACCCAGCAGTATGACTTCCAGTTCAGGGGGTAGACACTGACAAAGAAGTCAGACTGTCGGCTGGGAGGATTAGATACCTCTCCACAGAGCTCTGACTCAGATCACCAGCACTGTCTGTCAACTTCTCTCTCTCTCCAGATCATTTCCTTGGCAGCAGCTCCTGCCTGGAAGTCACACATACCTGTAGGAGTTTTACATATTACACTCAGCATCACGGTGACCACGTATGTCTGGCAGATTAGAGAGTCCCTGGGTTCTTCCCAGCCTGCCCTATCACAAGCACAATTGATTGCTGCTGGGATGCTGTCACCAGGGTATTCACTGGGCATTTTGCTTTGCTTATCTTTTACTCTTCAAAGTGCTACATATTCCCTGGCTTTTATCTAACCCCCTCATTGCTATTCCACCCACTGCCTACACCTTTGCAGTCCCCCCCCAGTTGCCTCCGTGCGATCTCGCTGCCTCATTTTCTGCTGGTGACTTCAAATTCTGCTTGAGTGCCTGTTCCTTTCACTGCAATAAAGGGAAATCAACCTCTACAGATGGAAAGCTGCCTCTTCCACCCCTCAGGAAAATGGACTCTACAAGCTTTCTGCTAGAGGAGTCGCTTGGTTAGGCTTGGAGAGGGCTGATGAGCAGGACAACTGTCAAAATCCAAAAAATGCCCATTATTGCTTCTTCTACACTTCAGTCACTGAAAAATTTTCATTCTATTTCACATATTGATATGCACTGACACGGTCCAGAGGGGATGTAGAGACTGAGCAAAGCCCAGCAGCAACTTTCTGCTGCGTCAGGAAGTGAATGTCTTGCTCAAGGCACTCGTTCAAGGGAGTGGCTCCTGCAAGCACCATCCTTCTAGGGAACCAACAAGCAAGTAAAGAAAAACGTTGTTGCATTGATCTGTAATTTGCCTTTAATTACTCCAGGATTGAAATCAAAATGAGAAGATTTCCATAATACCACTAAGAAACTCTTTTAATACAGGGAAAACTAATTAAAACCCATCCCATAATGCCCTGGGGATGCAGTGGAATCCTTGCTAACGATGTCTCAGAAGTGCTAACAGTGATATTTATGGGGGGAAAAGGAAAACTGGAGAGTGCCAGGAAACAGTAACTGAGGACTGTTTCTGTTTTCTCCAGCTATGTACAACCTTTCTTTAACAGAAGGGTGCAGAAAGCAGGGGGATCTCATTTCTTGGATGATTAGTCAAGACTTACTGTTCAGCAGATGTGCATAAGAAGTGTGTTTCTTCTGCACTGAATAAATGTCCTTTACAGGCACTGGCTTCTGATCCTCAGCCCGAGTGGCCTGTTGGGAGATGGGAGGCAGAAACTCAGAGCTTGCTGCTTGCTGCTTCTGTTTCCTCTGGCAAGAAGTTGGGTGCTAATTTAAAACAAAGCATTGGCTTTCTTAGGGGCTGTGTGGGCTGGCAGCCTTATGCTTGAAAAGGCCTGTAAGGCTACAGGCAATGGGGGGTTTTGGTTTTGGGGGTGGGTTTTGGTAGGGTTTTTTTGCATAAACCCAAAATGGCCATCATCACTCCAAATACCAACATTTTTTTCCCCCACCACATCTGGCAGCATCACCATTGTCTTAGAAACTCATGGAAAGAAACGACACCAACAGGAACAGCCCAACCAACCAACTCTGGTGTTTCCCATGTAGCTAATGATTCCTGACTGCTCCATTTGCCTTGCCATTATCACAGTGGTGCCATGACTTTTCTTCCCCACATTGAAATGGTGAAATGACTGAAATAATTGGATTTTGTACCCATCCTGGAAGGGTTGCTAAATTTTAAACTGTTCCTCTAACTTGGCCTTTGCTCTGCTGGGTTTGATACCACAAACCAGTACTGGAATGATCTGAGTAGTTTCCTGTGTCTAGGGCTAGATCCTATCTGGATTTGTCCATCTGGATGGACAGCAAACTATAGGATGAACTTACAGAGCACTATTTCTCAGCAGTAACTCCTCTCACTGGTGTTCCTAGCACTGAAAGGAAGCTCAGTAAACACCCTGCCCGTATCAATCCCTTATGGCAACTGCTCTCCCCACTGCCACTTTAAAAAACAACAGCAAAAAACCCCAACACAGATCTTGGGGGTCGTGGTGGGAAGTCACCTTCCACTGAGCAGTCCTTCTCCATGTGCTACTTTTGCTCCCCATGGGCTCTGGCCCTGTAATTAAAGCATGTAGTTAGTAGCTAGGATCCACATTGCACCTCACTCCTCCCACAGGAGGAGCAGGATGAGGAGCAGCCAGGGTGCAGGACCTCCTGCTCCAGCTAATGTGCACAGACCTCCCAGGCTGAGACCTGTGCCTGGAGAGGGACAGCAAAGGGCAGACACGAGTGGATGAGGAGCTGGTGATGACTGGGAGGACCCTGGCAATCACCAGCTCTACTAATTGCCTAAATTCCCTCATTTTCCTACAGTGTGAGTAGGCAAGGAGCCTGAGTAAATTGCTGGGGCAGGTTATGTGTAACCCTCTGCTGCAGGCAGGTTATGAACCTACAGGCAAGCTTTTAAGAACTGTCTGGCCTCCACAATTAACTTTTTATTCATGTAGTAATTTCCTAATTAACAATTTCTCTTCCCTTTGAAGACCTGCACTGGTAAATTGGGTTTTTTCCCTATTCTGGAGGCAGCAAATTTATTTATCCCATTTCCTCCCATAGAGGCTCATTTTATGTTCTAACGAACAACAGTAAGGAGAGAACAATACAGGAAAATACCCAAGGTTACCCCCTGCCCAGATCAGAGAGAAAGTTCTTCCCTTTGACACCTGCTGGCAATTAATCCTTTGCATGCTTGGATTTATAATTAGCAGCCCTCCTGTAGCGGGACTCCCAGCTGCTGTGCAGCACTGCCCTCTCCCTCCCCAAGCCAAATCCTGCTCTTTTATTTCAGAGCATCCAAGGAGGAACTTCTCTCTCCCCCCACCCCGGTGCCTGTTAAGGGAGCACACTGGCTCACACCAGGTCGGAGCCCTGTTTTTACACACAGTTTCACACGTGTCTCTTGTCCAGGGGGGACAGATGGATGTTTTCCTATAAAAAGCATTTGTACTGGGGCTCTGTCAGTCCTCCCATGAGCCTGCACCACCACCACCCTCAACAGGCATGGAGGGGAGCGCTCAGACATGTGTTTTTCAGCTGCTGGACTGTGCTTGCAGGAGCAACCCCTCCTCTTCCACCCAGGGCAGTGACTCTGTAAGTTATAAAGCTGGGCAGGACTGTTTGTAAGGGCATGGAACGATAGGACAAGGGGCGATGGTTTAAAGTAGGGCAGGGTTAGATGAGACCTTAGGAAGAAGTTCTTCCCTCTGAGAGTGGTGAGACACTGGCACAGGCTGCCCAGAGAGGCCCCATCCCTGGAGACATCCAAGGTCAGGCTTGATGGGGCTCTGAGCGACCTGCTCTAGTTCAAGGTGGCCCTGCTCACTGCAGGGATAGGACTACCTGGCTTTTGAAAGTCCCTTCCAAATCTAAAGCATCCTGTGAGTCTGTGATCCTGCCTTTTCCACTCAACACACAAAACCAGTTTACCTTATTTGCTTCCTCCTGGACTCCACTGATGAATGATCTTCCTCACCTGCTTGCAAGTACCAGTACCCTGTGGCCTGCTGCACAGCTCCTCCTCCACATCTGCCATATAAAACAAACCAAACAGCCACAACAGCTTCATCTATCCACTACTCATTTTTTTGGGGGGTTCTAAGGTCTGTCCTGGCATCTGGAAGGAACCTTCTGTAAGACCAAGTTAACTTGCCTTTAAACTCCTAGCCCATGGAGCACTCAGTACAGCTTTTCAAGGCGCTTTGCTGGAGCAAAACACCACCTTGATTTTGCCATCTGAAAAATATTCCTGCTCTACATCAAATGAGTCAGCTGTGCACAGCGCTGAACAGCCATGCCATGTAGAACTATTGTCAGGAACACCGCTCTTTGAAGTACTGGTGGCATTTGATAGTCACCCAGTGCTTTAAAGTACAGTGTTTTGTTAAGTATTTCAAAAGAACTTTGGAGCTATTATTTCTTATTTTCCTCTTAATGCCTGCAAGATTTAAAATTAACTGTTATAGGACCTTTGATGCAAAAAAAATCTATAAATAAAATAAATTCTGAAGGCTATTTTCACACCAAGCTATATTAAAGCCTTCCTTCATATTTTATTATTATTAATATAACACACATCTCAAAGTATCTTAAAGACTAGGAATAACATTCTACTAAATAATCCAAACCCCCTATGGCTCCTTGAATTTTCTTCCTCTAGCACACAATGATATTTTTCCTCATTGCTTTCTAGTGACCTTTACATAAACTTTTCAGGTTATTAATTAGCATGATAAACAATAGATTCCCATTTCACAGGCAATTTCATGGTCAAGCAACACACCAGAGACAGGCTGCACACCCTGCAATATTCATATCTGCATCGGAGCATCTCTGTGAGACACATTTCAGCAGCATCGCTAGGGACACGCAGCAGTACCTCCCCCCCCTTGTGCTTAATTCCTGAGAGCTGAGCCCAATTCTTTCACCAATCTCAGCCAGGAGAGGAAAAGGGCTTTTGATTCACAACAACAGCACCCTGCACCAGTGCAGCCCAACTGTGGGGACATTTGATGAGCCATCGAGGAACAACATCCATCACTGCACTGTCACAGCGAATTCCTTATCGGTCTGTTCTCAGGGCAAGTTGCTCTTGTCTTTTCTCAATTACACTTCATTTGCCTTTATCACAGAATTTAATTTGGAGCAGATGGGTTAAAGCTTTTCCTTTTTTTTTATCATTTCAAGCGAGGGAAGGCAAAAGGATTACTGGGAGTGTTGGAAAGCTAAACCCCTCCACGGCATCGCGAGGGAGAGGGTGGTGGTGGGAGCGCTGCAGCTACGTGGGAAGGAGCAGTTTGCAAGGTGTGTATGCTGCAGGTCAAGGGTATTTCTGTCCAGGCTGTGTACCTGCCTGGCTTGCTCCCAAAAAATCTCAGGGGTGCTCCAGCTGGTGCAACCCCATGAGTGTGCTGGCTCTGCCACCGGCCACCTTGGCTTGTCTCCCGCTGTGAGGTGAGGACAGCCAGCATCTGTGGCACCAGACAAGGAGGAAAAACCTCCCAAAATTCCACAGGGAGGCTGAGGAGAGTTAAAAAAAAAAAAAGAAAAAACCACAAGAAAAAACCCCAAGCAAACAAGTCCCAGTGATGAAGTACGCTGCAAGGAGATGTGAAGAGCAGGAGGCTTGTCTCCCCCTGCTCCCTGGTTACAGGAACAGCTGGCTGGGAGAAGCAGGGGATGAAAAGCGAGTAGAAAGACAAGGGCAGGGCAGCTGAAGGGAAGAAGCACTCAATGGCAATCAGAAATGGCTCCTAGTCTCATTTTTTGCCACTGAGCTCAAGGGAGGGATTACTTTAGGGGAAATTGAAGCCACTCCGCTCTCACCACAGCCTTCCTCACCATCCGTCCTCCCTACTCTGGGGAGATCTTCAGGACTTGGACTACCCCCAGGTCTGTGTTTGTACAACACAAGGGGGTAGATGCCACCCCAAAATTATATCCACTGATTAGAGAGTCACAGGAAGCTGAGGCTGGCTCTGGAGACCACCCTGTCCCACTTGACCAAGCAGGGGCAGCCGCAGCAGGCTGCCCAGGGATGACTTTTCACTTCAACAGCAGCCATGCAAAAAGGAGAAGAGAAAAAGCAGAACAGAAGGGGCTAAACACCAGGTAAAGGCTGCCAGAACTGCAGGGGAGCAGGGCAGGTCCCCCCATCTTCAGTCTTACCAGTCAGTTGACATGGAAACCCATTGCTACACAGCTCTGGGGCCCCAAACACCGCAAACCTCCATCTCCTGCCCCCCACACCATGCTCCAAGGAAGGTCTGCCCTTCCCCACTGCAACTTGGGCAACTGCAGAGCCCCAAGCTCGTGGAGCAGAAGTTCCTAGATAGCATTTGTGCAACTCATTTTGGGTGAGTTACAGGCAACCTCACCTTTTATATCTGTGTGACCATACATGAAAATAACATTACTTGCATCATTTTATAGGAATATCCTTATACTGCAGTGCTCCAGATAGAGCAAATATTGTATTGATGGAAAAGAAATAACAAAGCATTAAGGGAAAATCAATAAATGCTTTAAAAATCTTACCCTTCAGCCTTACTTTACTTTGTTTAGGCAAGCAATAAAGCTCCTGCAAGCTCTGAGAACAGGCACACCGCAGTGCTGAGCTGACCAGACTTACTACTGATAGCATCACAAGCCAGAGATAGGAGCAGGTAACCTTCACATAGAGATCAGCACCCCCCTGGTACCTGACATAAAGCACTGAGGAAAGACCTGGGGGGGTTTACAGTCTAGGTCTGAATTAATCAACAATTAGGGTTCATCCTGGTTCCTCCCAGCTGGCCCATTACTCTCACAACTACCAGCTGTAATGCTTCAGGTTGTAGGAGAGGCAAAGGAACCCACCAGCACTTGTGTGAATAAATAATAAACCTTAGCTTCTTTCACCTTTTTCAGCTGGAGATACTCAGTGTCATCTCCATTTCCCAGATGAGGAAAACTGGACTGGGGTGGAGAGTGGGCAGGCAAGGGGGTACCCTGGGTTTCTGCCACAGACCGTCTGCCACACAGGAGAAGCTGCTGATGTTAAATGCCTTCATGTGGGCCAGTTCTCTTTCAGAAGTGGGTCCAGAATTAGGTTAGTAAGTCGATGTTTACAGAGAAGATGATGTGCCCTGGTTTTCCAAAGTGCTGAATACCCAGAAGTTCCCTTGTGGGGTTTGAAACTTTATTTTTGGCACCTCTTTTTATAAAAAGACCATCTGTAGCAGCTAGCTCTAGCTGCCATGTAATTAATTCCAAGTTACATAAGCCATTCATGAATAAGCATTATTTTCCATATATTACACTTGCAGAGGCAGGTTTCAGCACCGAATTGGTATTTAGCTAGGTAGGCCTCAGAAATGATCAATTAATGCTCCTTGACATTTTATAAGCATGTTAATTTATATTAAGCCCTCTGCAGCTAACTTTGCATAAGATAACTCCCAGCCTGGGTCGTAAACTGGGAAGACATATGCAGTTCAGGAGCATCACGGCCGCCCTTCATCATCTTCCTGACATAATGCACATTGTGTATGCAATGCTGGGAAGATAAACACATATATAAAGCTGGCAATTACCTCAGTTCACACAGACTATCATATTTATGGCCGTTTGCAGAGGCTTAATATAATTCATTTACTCTAGGTGCTGGAGTAAATACATCACTACAAAGCCAGGAGCCAAGCTATGAGAGGCAGGTATCGGGAGCTGCTGCTACCCAGCTAAGTCAGCACAGACCCATCGCTCCTTCCCAAAGCATTAGCTGCAGTCAGGGGCTGAATTCTGGGAAGTGCTGGGTTCAGAGGCGCTTGCTGCCAAGAAGCAGAGCCTGGACACAGCAAGGAGAGGGTTAAATTTGGCTCCAGAAACTAAAAATCATGTTCATTTGGAAGGCGGGTGCTCCCTGTGTCAAGCAGTCACTTGGAGCGGACTGTGGCAGGATAACTGCGGGGGCAGTTTCAGCAGGAACGTGATGGTGCCGGGGCTCATCCCGGTCCAGGTGCCTCCCTCAGACTCAGGAACCTATCCCAAGGATGGAGAGCCTGATTCAATGTGAATTCCAACACAGGTGTTTGAGCAGAACACAACAAGGAGGAGGGAGACACAGGGAGCATCTTCCCCATCGCTGCCCACGCGGTCACCACTCGGACCCGCTGGCGATGGGTTGGCTCTTACGCCTTAGTGACCCACGTCAGGGTCACTTCCAGCCCCACAGGCACCTTTGACTAATGGTGGGGGATGGCTTCCCTAGACACCCTGCCCACTGAAATTGCCACGAATATTGTGGTACGGTACAGATGACTAACCAGGGGCAATTAAGGCCTAATTGCTGTGCTTTGCTTGCTGTGATCACTCACAGGCGAGCAGAGGGTGGGCAGACAAACCTGCCATTCCACACCCGACTTGATGCAAAATGGGGAAGGCAGTAAAGAATCAAATCAGAAAAACCATTTAACCTCCCAGATTATGAGGGGATGTATCGCTCAGAATGCAGCATTTCCCAGATCCTCTGTTAAACGGGTATCAGCCTGTCTGATTTGAATCCCAAAGACACACAGGCTGTACCAGCACGTATCTGTGACTTGACAGCACAGGGAGCTGTAGATGGATGGTTAGTAAATGCAGTTCTCAATAGATATTTACAGAAATCCAAAACATTTTTTGGATTATACCTTCAGCAATCATTGCCTATGCTATTCCATGACGAGCATGAGTGATTACTTTAGGAGATAAAACACAGGCAAATTTATTTTTGAAAGAAAAAAAGAGATCATAGAAAGTGATAAGAAATAAATCACACACACTCAGTGAGAAAACCAAAAAAAGAAGGGCTGATGTACTAGAAACACAGCTGATAGTGTGATACCGTGTCACTTTGGGATAGAAAAAGGGGGGATAAATTAAGAGCTTCCTTCTGTAAGTAAGTTTTAAAGTAATCTGATTACAACTGCTCCCACTAGCACCATTCCATGGCTGCAAAGAGTAAAATCAATAACGAACATCAACGTTTCCATTTTGTTTAGTGGTTTTGTAACTCAGCCCCAGAACCTGCTTTTCACTTACAGCTTGGCCAAGGGAGGGCCACAACTAGCCCAGCTAGAACTTCTCCACCTGATGTATCCAGGGACTGCTCATTTATTGACTAACAAAGAACAGCATGGCTTCAAAGGTAACGCTGTGGTGTGATTAGTTTGGAGAAAGTATAAAGCTTTTAGGAGTTAGGGTTTGATTTGACTAACACTGCTGGAGGATTTGATAGAATACAGTATTTAATAGTCATCTAACATCAGGATGCTGTTGTGTTAATCTATCCTTGAATATTAAAATCTCAAAGCAAAGAGTAATCCTTATTCCCAGTGGTTTACAGATGAAATAGAGAGGAAGTGGAACTCAAAACCAGGGTCCTACACACCAAGGGCACACTGAATGGACACCTGGCTCTACAGTCGTCATCTGTAGCATCTCCCCCAGCGTTTTCAGTCCCAGCTATAAAGTCAGAGTGGTGCAAAACATCCCTCCAGCCTGCATCCAGCACTGCACCAGTCTGCACACAATCCTCACCTCAAAGATCCACCAGGTTCCATGCACCCACACCTGGACAATGGCTTCCTGAGTTCGCTACGCAGCAGAGCACTGCCACACTCATTGCAACAAGACCACTTTCACATTTCTAGCTAGCCCACCCTTGCATGACAGAAACCATGCCAGAAGAAACTAACTGAAAATGCCACATGTCCCCACGTTGCAGCAGGGCAGTCTGGCCCTGTTTCTCTACAAACACATGGCGGTTGGCAGTGGTAAGAAATGATTCTCTAGAAGAAAGGTGAGCAGTAAGTGTCCTGGCAAGGAGAGGTAAAATATGCCAAGGACTAGCTTCTGTGATATCCCTCTTCAAAGCCTGGGAAGTGCTTTCTTTCAGAAAAAAAACTAGGACAAAAGACTGTAATGTCACAGTGCTGCACTTCCATGGAACAAATAATTATGGGTCAGTGGAAAATTCATGCCCTGATCCCAAAGCTTCCCTAAATTCCCACTACACATTGAGAAAATCGGCTCTGCTGAGCTGGGAAGCATCCAAGGGGACAAGGAGGAAAAGCAGGGTGGTTTTCACTTCTGATGCATCCCCCTCAAGCCTGCCCCCGGCAGTGCTGTGAGCCCCACTCCTGGACACAGGCCCTGACGCTGCAGCTGAAGGGGGTGAGCAGCTGTGGGGGCCACGGTGGGGTGAGCCATCCTGATCAAACCTGGGGAATTTTGATTAACTGGGGTTCAAACAGCCAG
The DNA here is from genome assembly GCA_013400835.1 of Zapornia atra. Classification (NCBI taxonomy): domain Eukaryota; kingdom Metazoa; phylum Chordata; class Aves; order Gruiformes; family Rallidae; genus Zapornia; species Zapornia atra. The sequence goes on from VZTU01005395.1 coordinate 755,910, forward strand.
GGCCAACTTAGGGAAGAGTTAGCCATGTCCCTATTTCCCCTTGAAATAGCACTGCTGTCTTTTTTTTTAATGTATATATAATGAAAACTTATGTACTTGCTTAAATCTGGCACCGCAGAGCTGTTTTCTTCTCACAAACTGCCATCTGCCTCGTTTTCTGACTCAGAGAAGGCTTTCTAAGAGGTGCAAAGTGAGGATAAAGCCCAACACGCCACAGCAGGCTGCTGGAACCTGGGCTGAGCTCACCAGAACCCACACACAGAGGAAGAGTGAGGGAGAGGACAGGCCGAGGCTGGCCAGAGCATCGCTGTCCTCTGCTTCCACCTCCTTCCTCCTGCATGCCCAGACCTGAGAGCGATGGCTGGGCTGCCAGCAAGAGCGACAGGAAATTAAAGAGAGAGATACATATTTTCCTTAAAACAGCTGCAGATATTCCTAATCCTAATCTGGAGCATGGTGAAGATGCTCTGAGCCTCCATCCACCACGGGCTGCAGCAAGCACGTTGCATCACAAGGCGAAGCCAGGGCTGTCTCACACTGTGGGAGGGAAGCAGACCTCTCTGAACCACTAATGAGCAAATAATTCACTTTCGACTACAAACAGACAGTCTTGTGTAAACTCACAGAATAATCCTACACTGTACACGAGCCAAAAGCAATAAACGCTGTGTCTTGACAATAAAGCTAATGTACATGGCTGGCTTCATCAGAGAGCACGGAGCCTTGTTAGCTCAAGCATCCTTCAGCAGAATTTCCAAGGAGTTGGATTACCCCCTGTAAAAGCCCTGGCACCACGTCTGCTGAATGACATGGCTTTTTTTTTTTTACACTTACTGCCACTGCCTGAAGTAATTTCCTTCTTTGCAAGGCCACACTCTGTAACACAATGCAGCTGGAGAAATCAATATTATCTGTGCTCCGCGCCAGCCTGGGTGCTGCTTGGGCTCTTGCAAGAGGTTCAACAGCAGCGTGACCCTCTCCAAGCCGTGCTGAACATATTTCACTCATAACACACTGCTTACCTGGTGAAGCTGTGAATTTGAGGGCAGAAAACATCACAGCAGTTCATGCCAGCCAGCGGAATCCCCTAAGTGAGGGATAACAAACAGAGCGATAATGTCAGGAGGAGCTGAGAAGAGCTGAGCCTAATAAAATCCTCAGCCCAGAGGCAGAATACAGCTGAGACTAATGCCTCAGTAAGACTGGTGTTTTGTTCTCAAACACGGGCAGCTCTCGACACACAGCGTAGGATGGATGGTGTGGATCACCTCAAGGATAACACAGGTATTTGTGAGGAGAAAAGCCTCCTCTGTTTGTCATCCAGAGAGACACCGTCCCTGCGTGCCGCAGCGTGAATCACCTCCCAGTGTCCTTGGGTTTTGCCACATCTCTGTTTTTCTGGGAGAGGAACAGAAGGCTTAACGAAACACTTTTGGGTTTTGTCCAATGAGAGAATCAGAGCTGCTATGTGCACGATAAATGGGTATTTGTCTAGAAAGCTGTTTGTTTGGAGATGAAAAATGTCCAGTGTTTAGGAGGAGCCTTTTTTCCAGGCTCCGTGTCGGCGTTTCAAGGTTCTCACTCACCCACCCTGTCTATTGTCATTTCCCCCACTGAGAAAAACTGAGGGAGACAAACAACCTGAAGAAGAGGTTCTGCCCAGATTTAACATACCAGTGCCCTCAGAAAAGCACCCATTTCCTGAAGGGCAACTCTTTTCCCACAGTTTATCAACTGGAAAGACAGGGATATCTGCAGAAGGCGAAATGCTGCTGGTGACCTGGCTCTGTCCCCTGAGTGTTCAAACCCCAGTGATTTCAAAACATGGAAGTGCACCAACCGAGGGGCATTTGGTCCCTTTCAGAGCAAGGACAGATTGAGAGCCCCAGGCCTGGACCTGCTGGGCCATCTAAGCCCCAGGAGATCCCACAGGGCTGGATGCTCTGAGCGGTGGCTGGGAGAGGGACGAGCCATAGGCTACAGACCTTGGGGTGCAGACCCCCTTTCTGCACAGACACAAACCTGGTGGTACCGATGCTTTGTCTCCCACCCGTATCTAATCCAAACTTCCCAAACAGAGACCTCTGTCTTACCCTGCCATGGCTCATCGTTGTCCTTCCCACCACGGGCACCAGTGGGAGGAGAGGTGATGAGCAGCGCGACGGGGGAGCAATCAGGAGGAACCGATCGCACCAGACAGCAATCTGGAGAATGTAAAAATGAATAGTTTGTGTTCCGCTGACTCTGATGGGGTTGTATCATCTGTAAATTATATACCCAGCTATTTTTCCAGTTAGCTATTATTCTGTCAGGCGATCAGCTGCCAATTCCAGCCCTCCTAACCATATGCACGGCTGTAAACCTTGAAAGCAGCTGTCTCCAAAGCAAGCCGGTTCAGGAAGAATAGGGAAACAAATTACATAAAAGCAGATTAACTTCTCTTTAACTTCCTTCAAAATATTTCTTCCCCACAGCCCCTGTAATCCCATTTTTTAAGGGAATTTGGTCTCTTTTATTTGTTATACTCAGCAGCGTGACTGGAATTTAAAGCTTTATATTTCATGTTTCTGCCCGTGGACCTGTTGCTATTATAATCCTCATTTTTTTTCCATGGTGGGAATGGCTCTTTGTCCTGGGGGAAGTATCAGTGCAACAGGTTGAAACCAGCTCAAAGACAGCCAGGGCACGCTTGGTGCATTCAGCTGAGCAGCTCCTTGGTGGGCAGCAGCAACATTTGGACAGCCTGTGGGTGTTTATTGTTTCCTCTTTTAACTTTGGACTCCTTGGATACGTAACTCTCCCTTCCCATCTCACAGATGGGCAGGTGAAGCACCGAACCAGCCCACAGGCTGGGCTTAACTGGGACTGGCAAGATGGAAAGATATTGTGTAAGGACACCTCTAACAAATGCACTATTCCACAGGGTTTCAAAACTGCCATGATTTCTTCCTATTTAGAAGAGACTCCTAAAATAATGCCAAAATGCTTCTCTGTGCACACTGAGCATCATTACCTAAGGTTAACTAGAGCAAACCCTCCCACATCCTCTCCACTCTGCTCTAAAACCTTGATCTTTTTGTCTGAAAGGTAAAAAAAAAATTAAAGAGAACAGTTTACCAGGTGCTTAAATGAGTAGGAAGCATCCTTGTGCAGTGGGTCTGCACACCAATGACAGCATGACCAGCAGCATGAGGCTTGGGCACCCCATAAGTCAAGAAGGGTCTGGACACAGGTTGGGCACCCCAGGGCTGTGTGAAAGGTCCCACTGCTTCAAACGAGGTGATAAAAGCTTTGTTTAGGGGATGTCTGGCTTTATGCCTATGTTACTGTGAAGAAGTCAAAGGTGAAGGTCATGTGATGAAGGTGGACCAGCCCTGGTGTGGGACCATGGGAGGGTGAAGAGCACCCAGAGCCCTGCCCAACATTTGGGTGCAGCATGGGAGGGTGGGGGTCCTGGAGGATGCACTACTGAGGTCTCAGTTACAAGCAGGAGCGCAGTTGGAGAGTGAGAACAGCAAAGGAGATGGTGTCAGGGCCATGGTTTAGCAAGGCTGAGGGTACTCAGAGGTGGGCCAAGGGCTGCTAGTAGCTTGTGGCTGAGGTTTACATATTCTCTCCCCCATCAAGACCGAAAGAAGGACCTCAGGGCTTGCAGGAGAGCTGCCCTACTCACCTGGCCCTGCCTTTCCTGGACCACAGGCATCCCTGGCTGCTGCTCCACTGCTGAAATGTCACTGGGAAGGGCTCTGCGTGGCTGAGGAGCCCGGAGGAAGGAGCCAGGCGTCCCCCTCACCCCGTTTCGCTCTGCCGGGTTCAAGGCTCCAGGAAAAATCGTGTGCCACGTGGGAGGAGAGGCAGAGCAGCCCCTTCGGGGAGAGAGAGGGATCAGAGAATTAAACACTGAATGGGCTCCCTGTGCCCTCTGCAATTAAAGGGAACTTGAAAGAGTTTCAATTTGGTGATATCATTAATTTCCCCTCTTCCCCCTCCCTCCCGCCGCAGTTCAGAAGAGTCCTTTTCAACTGTTTATTGACTGCGTGATGAAAGACTGAGCTGAAGAGACCCTAAGAAAAGGAAAGTTTGAGAAGTTTTCAGCCCTTTCATGAGTTCTTTAAACAATGTTCAGAAAAACATGAGAGAAAGACTGCGTGTTTGAGAGAAATACTGTAATTAAAGCTGTGTGCAGTGGGCTCTGCTGTCCGAATGTGACTCGAATACTTCAGCCCAATGTCGTGTGAAGATTTAATGTCACAATTTTATCACAAACAAGGCTGTTGAGAAGCACATTTATACTTACCCAGCTATGTCCTTTATTTGGTAAGGAACAGAATCGCTTTGGTACATCAGGTAGAGAAGGCTGCGGGGGGACCTCATTGCAGCCTTTCAATCCCTGAAGGGAGCAGAGAAACAGGAGGGGAATCAGCTTGTTAAAAGGGTAGATAATGACAGGACAAGGGGGATGGATTAAAGCTAAAGGAGGGAAGGGTTAGATGAGATATTAGGGGGAAGTTTTTTACAGAGAGAGTGGTGAGGGGCTGGCACAGGCTGCCCAGAGAGGTGGTGGATGCCCCATCCCTGGAGGTGTTCAAGGCCAGGTTGGATGGGGCCCTGGGCAACCTCGTGTAGCTCCAGGCTTGGAGGTTGGTGGCCCTGCCTGTGGCAGGGGGTTGGAGCTCTGTGACCCTTGGGGTCCCTTCCAACCCAGACCAGTCTATGATTCTATTAGGTAGGAAACACACCACACTGCCCTTTAAAAATAAACAAGTGTACATGCATACAGCATGAACCCAGGGATTATTCCAGGGAGCATGGGATCATACAGCATGCCAAGCACCTCTGAAATAAAACCTCAGCTCAGGGATCCCCACACCATGTGGGCTCTCATCTCATCTGTGGAGTCTGTGCCTTTCAACAAACCTGTGGAAATATTTTTTAACATGCCTATCTTGTTCTGCTGGAATTTCCCTCTTTCTCAAGGCCACAATTTCCATTTTTCTCCATTCCCTGCAGTCTACAGGGAAAGGAACTCGGGGCAGAAATTCTGCAGTCTCGTCCCATAGCTGGAGGGCTACCAGGCCTTGATAACTTTATACCAGGGAGCCCAGAACTGGACACAGTGCCCCACCTGGAGTACTGTGTCCAGTTCTGGGCTCCCTGGTACAAAAAAGACAGGGACCTCCTGGAGAGAGTCCAGAGAAGGGCGACAAAGTTGATTAGGGGTCTGGAACATCTCCCCTGTGAGGACAGGCTGAGTGAGCTGGGTCTGTTCAGCCTGGAGAAAAGAAGACTTAGGGGAGACCTAATTAGTGTTTACAAATGTCTTAGACATGGGATGCAGGGAGAATTGGCCAGCCCATTTTCAGTGTCTGTGGGGACAGGACAAGGGGCAATGGCTGTAAACTGGAGCACAGGAAGTTCTGCACCACCATGGGGAAGAACTTTTCCCCAGTGAGGGTGACAGAGCCCTGGGACAGGCTGCCCAGGGAGGTGGTGGAGTCTCCTTTTCTGGAGATATTCAAGTCTCCTCTGGATGCCTATCTATGTAATATGAGCTGGGGAGCTGCTTTGGCAGGGGGGTTGGACCCGATGATCTCTTGAGGTCCCTTCCAACCCCTACGATTCTGTGATTCTGTGAACTCACAGGACAGTGCTGTAGCTGATGGGAACAACAGCAGGATGGGTTTCAACACCAACATATCAACTGGTGTAAAATGGGTCTCCTCAGACAACACAAAGGGAAGCCAACGGGAAGAGCTGCCGAATTTCATTCTCCATCACTCCTGAAGTGGAAGAAATCCTCAGAAAAATCCTGAGCCCATCACATTTCCTGGGCACAGTTTGCCCACAGAACGGATCAAAGGCTTCAAATGACTCCATCTCATTGGCACAGATGGATCAAAGGCGCTTTCAAAGTCCAGCCAGCCGGTCCCTGATCAAAAGCTCGTGGGCAAACGCGTAGGGTTTGTTGGTAACCTCTTATCAGAGCTTCATCCCGCGACAGCTCTGTTGTCACAACAGGAGAGGAAAGCCTGACAGGGGACTCTTCCCTCCTGGACATAGTGGAGGAGGACAAGGCACAGCCATGCTCTCCCAGGCTACCCAAGGGGCTCAGTGCTTGCAAACAGCTCCTGGCTTCTCACAGTTATAATTAAAAATGGAAGCCTCCAGAAGCCCAGAGCATGTCGCCACACCGGTGTGAAGACACCGGGTGGGTGTCCCTGGGGTGAGGCTTGCTGGCTGGACATGTGCCAACAGTGACCATCTGGTCTGCCTTTGGGACCTGCTGGGGATGGCTCCTCTGCCTATTAATTTTCACTGAAGAAAGGTTCTCTGATCTACCCTCTACACCTGCCTGAGTCTGTTAGGCCACTGATACAGTGCTGAAGGCACCTGGCCTTTGGCTACTGTCCCCAAACCCAGCAGCAGCCACAAGTAGGGAGCATGAGGGAGGAGCAGAACTAAAAGGATGATTGAGATCTGTGGGGCAGGACTCAACGGAGCCAGAAGGGTTAACATGGTAATCAAATTAGCAAGCAGTCCTAATTATTGCAGCAATCAAAAGCTATGACTCACCTTATCAGGCAGCCAACTAATACCATCCCAGACACTTTCCTTGTTTGTTTCCTTGTCTTCTCAGACTAGAGGGAGAACGTGGGGGATCTCAGTCCTGGCCATCTGGTACTGGTGTGAAAAACACTGTAAGACATACACAGTTAGCTCAGTAACTCCCTTCTGGATGATAAATTCACATGTTCTCACAATCACAGCTTTGTTTTTTCCTAGGCTTTACTCACCCACGACCACAGCCCTAGAAGCTTTGTCCATTTACGATCCCAACCTCCATCAGCTTACTTCAGGCACCTTGCTAAAACCTTGGTTCCCAGAGCATAATTTCTACTCAGAATGGAGAATTTTACAACAGGGGTTGAGTCTGGCTGTTTATGCTTCTTCCTGAAGGCTGCCCTGAGCATCTGCCCGTGGTGTGGCCCAAAGTGGTTATCATTGGTGGCGTAAGTTCTCACAGCCCATGTCAGGGAACGCTAGATTTGTGCACTGGTGGCTTCCCTAGCACTACAAATTCAGCCCAAATGTGGTATAATTACATCACCTGTGACATAATTAACCCCATGGGGCTCTTTCCAGAGAGGAAGCTGTGCCTGTCCTGAAACCAGAGCGATGTACCTGGGTCAGCTCGATACTCTCCTTGACACTGCAGTCGTGTCCTGATTACTCTTGCATTCGTCTCAGTAAGACTGAAATGTAAAAATATGCTCCTACCCAGGTTTACTTCTCCTCCTCTTGTACAGAGCTGCTCTGTAAACTGCCCTCACCGCTGCCGTACAGAGGATGCAGCTGCTGAGAGCCCCATGTGCATGGGAAGCGGTCTCCTAGCAATGAGGAAGATGTGAAAACCCTCAGAACAACTCCTCCTGCCATTTTCTTTCAGGGGCTCATACTGTACAACGTGGTTTGGGGGGTTGTGGTGGGGTTTTTTTAAACTTTCTTACAGCAACCCCCCCTCCCCATACTGCGTGTGTCAGGTGAAACGAGGCAAGGAGAAGGGTGGATGTGCTGCCTTCACCAGCGAACACAGGAACACCCCAGGTTTCCCACAGATGCTGAACACATTTCACACCTTCCCACTGACACAAGCCATAAGCACTGCAAGGATTTGTAGCCACAAAGCCTGGGCAGGGCCAAGCAGCCACTGTGCCTGCTACGTCGTACCGACACTCTGAGGAGGCTTCGCAAAACACAAGGTAAATGGTTTCCAAGGTGTCCTGTGCATGGAAATCAGGAACAGCCACACTCCAGGCAATGGGAGTGACACAGCTCTGAAACCAGTGTGAGGGAACAATCACCTTGTCTGACCTGACAGGGATTCCAGCGGCAGCGGTCAGTGAAAAAGGAGCAGGTTTCCTGTGCTGCTATCAGATTGACACCATCCCACAGCCCAGCTGCTGCCAGGGGCTGTGGAACCGTCTGAGAGGGAAATAACTATTTAAAAAGCAAATGCAAGTCACTGAATGGCCAAACTTGCCTTCAGTCCCACAGAAGCACCTAAACGAGCTCCCGAAACCCCTCATAGTTTTCCTACCCTCTTCTCCCCCAAATAATCCTCACCCTCTGATTGAAAAATACCTAAAAATAGTTCCAGGGAAGAGCTCTGATTAATTATGCAATGGACATATGCTCTCGCATCAAATCTTGACGTTTACTTTATCTGATGTCATGCAGAAGATTGAAGCTTGGGACTGTGCTGGGAATGCTCCCAGATATGCAGCAGGATTCTGGGTCACACCACTTCATCTCTGATCAGGCGTGGGAGCACCTGGGAGAGCAGATGGCTAGACAATGCAGCTATCACTGGTGGGTTTAATTTTCCTGGATTAAGAAGCAAGTACTATGCAAGTGGCTCGATTTGCTGAAGGCACAGCAGCCACCCTGGCACAGGAAAACCTTCCAGAGCTCTCAGGACAAACTGCCTTCTCACATGGCTTCTCATAGGACTGCAAATCCACAGGCAACTCGTTCACCAGTTGCTTTCCAGTTATTGCCATTTTTATCGCTTATCTCTAAGAAATAACCTGCCTAAAAAAGAAAAGACAATTTAAAATCCAGCTTCCAACCAGCTGAAGTGCAGCATGCTTTCTCCTGGTGTGAGAAAGGGAGTGTGTTCTCTCCAGAAGAGCAAAAATCCTCGGTTTGAAATTCTTTGTGGCTGCACCTCCTTGCCCTTGCAAATCCACAGCCCTCAGATCTGCTCCCTGCAAACCTTAGCTGTGCCTGCAACACCCTGGCCCAGCGTCACCTCAGTCATTGCCACAACCCAGCAGCTTCCTTCTGCTAGTCCTTGCCCAGGTGAGCTGGCTGCAAGCCATCCGAGTAGCTGCTGTCTCCTGCGGCCTGGTCAGAAATGCAGCTGGCGTGAGCAGGGGCTGCTTGGGGAAGCCCTGAGAACCATTAATCTTAATGACAATCTCTCTCCAGGAGCTTTCAGGGCTGAACTCTGGGAAATCTTGTTCTGAACAGTAAATAAAGGAAGAAGTATTGTCCTGGAAAAAGAGAATTGCTAATCTTAACATGCTGCAACTTAGTTCTAATTGACTGAAGTTGAAGGAGGGAAGGTTTAAATTAGATATTAGGGGGAAGTTTTTTACTGAGAGAGTGGTGAGGGGCTGGAACAGGCTGCCCAGAGAGGGGGTGGATGCCCCATCCCTGGGGGTGTTCAGGGCCAGGTTGGATGGGGCCCTGGGCAGCCTTGTGTAGCTCCAGGCTTGGAGGTTGGTGTCCCTGCCTGTGGCAGGGGGTTGGAACTCTGTGATCCTTGGAGTCCCTTCCAACCCATACAAGTCTATGATTCTATAAGTAATTAATTAGCCAACAGTGAAAAAGAGCTGTCTTTCAGCAATGGACACAAGAAGGGATGTTTATTCTTGGTGTACCTCCATGTCCTTCCATGGAAATACAGTATGAGTGGTTTTAGTCCAGCACGGGCGTGCGACGTATCACAATAACCTCATCCCTGAACTGCACAGACAGATGAGGAGATTACCACAAGGGTTCCCAGATTTAGGTTTCATAAACGAATTTCTTGTTTCTCTATCAAAAGGGCATAGTGGGATTACATAGAGAAAATTACACTTTCTTGTACTGTGTTTTAGTTAGGAGCTGCTTCGAGATAAAATCAACCAGTGGGAGTAAATATATTATAATAAAACAACACTGAATTACTCTTTTACTTTCACACCTATCAAATTTAGAGGAAGAAAAAAACCCTACAGTACCACTGCGTGTATTATCAGGACAGTCAATGAGACATGAAACAAGGACGAACTCCATTTGCCTGGGCAAAAAGCCCAGTTTGGAAGTAATTGCTGTCGTGGTGCAGCAGCTGCAGATATAGCCAGATCAAATCCAAAGATCAAGTGCTTATTTCATTTTGATAAAAGTCATTAAACCACAAATCAACTTACTTTGGAGTACAGTCAGGAAATAACTCTGTATATGCCATCTGCACATAACTCTCCCCTAATAAATTAGAGCGGTGACAGCAGCTTTCTTATGTGAAATCCCCAAACTTATATTTCATTAAGTATCAACATTTCTCATTTAGATTTTTATCTAGAAGATAAGCCACTGCACCGTGTTTAAGACCAGACCAGAGGATTTCTGGGCTGAGGGGGTGTGTTGGGGCCGTCTGCTGTGCTTGTCAGCTCAGGACCAGGCTTTCGACTACACATGAGACACCCCTCTGCCTTCAGGTCTCGTGATGACACTGCCAGCAATGGCATGGAGGGTCTACCTGTAACATTCAAGGAGCTCCAAGGAAGCTCTGGGAGCGTGGACTTCTTCAGGGGTAGTCAAAACATAGCAAAAGAGGAAAAAAAAACCCGAGTGGGTGGGTAGGGATCTGCTGCAGTGGAGAGGAGGATTTCACAGCAGTAGCAAGCTTTCTCCTTCTCCCCACTTTGATTTGAAGATGACAGGCACCTGGTAAATTCTATGATATCAATACAGCCCATGATACTCCTGTGTGCCACGGCTCCTCAGGGGCTGGTGTGGGTTGTGCTGTGGAGCCAACACAAAGTGAACAGCTTTCCCATCCTTACTATCCTTACTCAGGCATGCCTAAGCTCACGTAGGCTCCCGAAGAATAATTCTGGAGTATTTTATTAGAGTCAAATATTGAGTGGCACCCTCTTTGAATAGCATTTTATTCTCCTTTTTTGGTTCATCAAAACTTAAGTGGACAAACTCTGTAGTGACACACGTCTCAGTGGCTGTGCTGGAATCTGCCCTGGTTATCTATACGCACAGAACGAATTTCACGCTGTGACTGCAGCAATCAATCTCAAACTCTCACTGCCTATTAAGTTAATAGATTGTTCAGGATGTCTGGACCTCAAATTCTAATAGAACTAATGCTCATCAAAACTCTGAGAGATCAAAGATCAAAACTTCACCATAATAAATTAATCAGTTTTTTAGACCAGGAATCAATTTGTTGAGTTACTCCTAAGACACCTCCCACAAAAGGTAATTCACTGTTACCTGTGCCCTTCACAAGATCTCTGTATTACCAATTGATGGATTTAGAGCTAAAAAGATCCTTATTAAATTCATGATGAACAAGAAGTTATCAGGATAATTGTTGTGGTTTGGGCTTGGACAGAGTTAATTTTCTTCCCTGCAGCCCGTGCAGCGCTGTGGTTTGGATTTAGGATGAGAACAAAGTTGGTACCAGATGGATGTTTCAGCTGATGCTGAGCAGTACTCACAAAGTCAAGGACTTTCCAGCTTCTCATGCTGCCCTGCCAGCGAGCAGGCACAGTTAGTGAGGGGGGGACACAGCCAGGGGGGGACACAGGTCAGGAGAGCTGACCCCAGTGCCCAGGGGATATTCTGTACCGTACAGCATCACGCTGAATGAAAAAATACCTGGGGGAAGCTGGCTGGGGGAGGACAGCAGCTGTTGCTCAGGAATGGTGGTCAGCAACTGCACCATCACTTGTTTTATCTATTATTTGTATTATGGGGTTGTTCCCCTGCCTTTCCTGCCCCACCAACCAGTCTCTATCTCACTCTTTCTCCCTTTTTTCCCCATGCCGCTGGGGTGGGCAGTAAGCAAAGGGCTGCAGGAGGGTGGGTTTAGCTGCTGGCTGGGTTAAACCCCACCAACCACATTACCCAGCAAACAGACAGAGACCATTTTCACCTCCATTCTCTGTGCCATGGTAGTGCTTTTTTAGGTTTACCTGCCAAGGAAAAAAGAAGTCACTGGTCCTATGCTGAGCTCCCGGGATGGTGTCCTGTCCTCTGCAGAAAGCCCACAGAAATGCTTCTTTTGTGATGAGGAGGTGAATATTCACTCTTGGCTGTCCTCTGCTGTCCCACACACATGCTTTCAGTGAGCTTCCCTTCCTATGATTGGAAATTTCTGCCCTATAAGTGGGAATTACTTCTAATCCTTCAATTTATTAGAATTCTTAGCGACTGGGAACGATTTCTGAAGATAAAAAAGTTGTAAATGAGTTTTGAAATATTCTTCTGAAAACTAATATAACATCATAACAATTGGATTTTTTTTTTTTTCCCCATCAATTTGAATCACTATTTCCATTAATGGATTCTGGGTCTATGCTAAGCCTCAAGATGTTCTCACTTCAAGCCAAACTTTTCAAATATTACCCAGGAAGAAAGGGAGTTAGTCTACAATGAACAGCTATCAGGAGACCAAGGCAAAGTTAGTCTACCAAAGGTGATGATATTAATAATGACATTTATGCTGCAGGAATTTAATTAGACTGCAAAAGAATTTGTAGTAAAGATGTCACAATAACTCAAGACAAAATGAAAATCAGTCCAAAGGCATTGAGTCCTTAATTAGTTTGGGAGTAGTAGATTAAAGATAAACTTAGAAAAATTGGTGGAGCGACTGGCTATTAGGGGCCACTAGAATGTATAATGTCACGTCAGATTTTTCACTTTTTGATGCTTTTAGATAAGATCAAGTGCAGAGTGTTGGGGAAAAAAAAAAACCCAACACAGGAGCTGATTTTCTCATTCTTCAAAAGATCAAACGATTTTGCTTTTAAAAAAAAAAGCAACGCCAGTCAGAAGCCTTGGTTGTTGATGCTGAGTTTTCTTCTTAACTGGGATGAAATAATGAGCTGCACGGCACCTCAGTTACATATAGAAAGTGGCAGCTCTGTGTACAGACAACAGGCAGTGGATGTGTACTGCCTTTTGAAAAACTAAGGTGTTTTGGGGAAAAAAAAGGGCGTTTCTGATCATCCACAGTAAGTTCCTTCCTTGGCTTGTTCTGCACAGAACACATGAAAGGAGTAACGAGGCAGAGTGTTCGTAAAAGAAGCAGGGAAGTTTTCAGGCTCTGTTGATTGATCTGCAGGTGCTCACATTTAGGGAAGAAGAAAAAGGAGATGTATGCAAAACATCTTGCGGCTCCCACCAGTATGTGGATTGCAAAGAATTCTGGCTTTGCTGGACTTCCAGCTGAGCCCTCCTGACCTGGCTGGCCCTAGGAGGCTGATCCCCTCATGTCAGGGGTGCCTGGCTGCTTCCTACCCCCACAGATGTCAACAGCAAACTCACGCTGACGTTCAGCTCTAAGCTCACAACGTAATATATCGACCAAGCAAAACCAGAAGCCAACCCCTTCAGTCATTCAAAAGGCCTCCCTTTGTGTTCCTGTTAAAGGACGAGACCTCAAGGAGGAAGAAAGTTCACCCAGATCAAAATCCTGGGAAGCTGCCATCTCTGAGCAGGACATTGTCTGTCCAATATCTCCAGGACACTCTGCCACGAATTGTCTCCCAGACTTAGGTACCAGTTGCCCATCCTTCATCTTCCAGTAGTACTCATTTAAACAAAAAGTAAGGGAAAAATATCCCACAGAAAAGACAGTAACATGTTCTCTGCCAGGCTTGGCAGAGGGACTGTAGCCCTGCATCCAGTGGGAGGGCTTTAACGACCTGTTTTGATTTCACAGAATAGATTTTCTTCTATTTTATTGCAAATGGAACAGGCTCAGTAGATTAGGGAAATTCAAAATCAGGAGGAAAATACATTTAGTAGAAGAATCTAACATTACCTAGAGTTTAAACATCCCAATAGCAGTAGCAGAGGCTACTTTGAGAATTTTATTCAACTATATTCCTGCTTTACACAATTTCTCCATCAAACCCTATCTAAAAGAAGAACTCAGCAAACAAAGCAAGCCAGAAGCTATCCCTAATTTGCATTCAAAGTGGTTATTTTGCTGGGTTGACTAATGGGTTGCTCTTTATTGCAAACTTCAGGCAACCACATCAATACCGATTTCTCACCTAAATACCCCCTGCCAGAGTCCTATCTGCCCACCCCCACCCCATGGGTGCCTACAGAGCCTCCTTAGCTGTATCTTAAACAGTAAAAGGAGCGCTGCCACTTCCCTAACTTGAAAAGTATGGTCCTAAAGCATCCATCTTCAAAACCTCCTCTCTCCCTTTGCCCTTACTCAAGGACAGAGACGTTTCCCCCCCCAGTCTCTGGGATAGTGTAAAATGCTGCTCTCAGCCTTTCAGTGCTCGGTGCATATGGTGCTCCCCATGCCATTTCCCACTGCAATCTTTCTGCCACTTTCCTGGCTGGCCTCAGGCTCTCTGTACAGGTGCTGCAGCAGACTGCTTCCCTACTGCTGATCTGCGCTGCCGTTATTCACTCTCTGTACTCTTCTTGGCTCGAGTCGTGCTGCTTTTCCTCCATGCAGGGGTGTTAAACCAAAGTATGAATAGCATCCCTCAAAAAAAAACCAAAAACCCAACCCAAAAAGCAGAGTGAAATCAGGCTTTTCATATGACCTTCCATAAGGTCAAAATAGGTTGAAGGGGTTTTTTTACCTTTATCTAAACATTTTTCATTATGGGAAAGGAGTAAATTAAGTCACGTGCATCAGCAGCATGAAAGGGAGCACCTGCTGGGAATTCTGGAGCACTGGTCCCACAGCCAGGGAGAAAGGGGTTTGTCTCACCAGAACGTGAGACCATTTCTTCAAGCCACAATTCGTTTTGGTTTCTGTATTAGATTTAAGAGCGATTTCTGAGCTACACGGAGCATCAGTGGGTGATGTGGGGTGTGCAGGGAGGTCAGCACTTACACCCACCCCTCCAGGGTCACACCTTCTCAGCAGCCTGGTGACACTGGTCTGGGAAGCTTAGCAAGATGGAGAAAAACACAATTCTTCTATCAGGGGTAGGCAGGGAAGAGGGCAAGCGTGGCAGATGGCAGAGATGAAGGACCACGCAGTGGCTTGTACCAGATGACAAGCTGTCAGTCAGTGTTTCTGGAAAAACAACCCCAAACTGCCATAGAATTACATGCATCCCACATCCTCTGTCATGGAGAATCCCTCTTCGTAACCTCTGGGTAAGTAGAGACACAGGGGAAAGGCACTGGCCAGCCTCTGATGGGGAAATCAGCTCACAGCAGCTTGGCTGGTTTAAAAGCAGCTCAGACCTCCCTCCCCTGCCCCGCCACCCATCTCACTGCCACACACCACTCAGCCAAGGCTGGGCATACCTTTGACAGCCCAGTATGCTAGAGTTTCCTGCTTTTAATGTCAAGATCCAAGTTAAAGCAGAGAGTTTAGAGTTTACTCTAACATCTTCTGTAAAATTAATTATTGGACACTTGACAAAATAAATTGACCTTATAATAAGGTTTCTAAAAACACAATCGGTGTCATTCTTCAAATTACTGCCCATATGCAGTATCAAGCCCTCTCCTGCCTTACACCTACCCTAGTGCTGTACTTGGTGAGTACAAGGCAAGAAGGTATTTAAACTCTAATGTGTAAGTGGCATGCACTTATTCCCTGAGGGAACCAGCCTGTTCTAGAGCATCAGCTATTTATAACACCTTCAAAAATAAGTTGTGAGGCAAAAGGGTAGGAGGGCTGTTAAAATTTGTGGGTATGGTGGATTTGTGGCTAGTATCTTTGTGGATAGAACTAGGAAATAGGAATATAGCTGTGGATTCCCTCCCAAAGGTACCTTCACAGTATACTGTATGTTTTAACTTGTTAATAAAACCATGTGTTACTCACGAGTAAGGCAACTCCCTGCCATGGGCACAGCCATGGTGCACGGTCAGAGCAAACCACTCCTGCCCATCAGTCCAAGTCTGAAGAATTTCTTTCTGCTTTGGCCAAGGCAGCGGATATGATAGCAGGGATGTTTCACAGCGTGATGAGAAGGCATGTTGCATCTGTGACAGCAGCCCTGGAGCTGCTTCCTCTTGGAGGGAAGGAGCTGGCTCACTTCAAGCCAGCATCTACATGGCCAGTTGGGTGGTGAAGACCACAAGGAGACGACAAAGTGAAGTTATTTGGCAACTCAGATGGGCCCCAAGTCATTGCTCAGAGCTGGTCTTCAGACACAGGGTGACAGTCGGGCTACAGCCAGGCTTTGGAGGAGCTTTGCGAGGAGCAGACGCTGGATCAAGGAGCCAAATCTCCTCTTGCCTTCTGACTGACCTCTGTTCCCATCACTTTGCCTTGCCTGTTGCTGTGGCAGTTGTCAGCCAACCACATGACAGCTCTAGGTCATTCTGGCGGGGTGAAGGCACTGGAGAGGTTTTATTCAGGAAGACCCAGGATAGCTGAGGAAAGCTCTGTTTAAGGTGAATCTCCTGGACACTCCTTCTGAGTAACGTCTCCAACTGGCCTGCAGCAGAGGGAAGATTAGAACTTTTCTATCATTAATTCTCATGAATACAAATACTCAAGCACTCCTGCCAAGCCCAGAGCATCGCTCTGCCACATGCAAAGGAGCCAGTTGCAGGAGGAGGGCAGCACATCTCAGCACCTCTGAGTCGGAAGGAGCACGAATTGCAGGGCGCACGTGTAGGGCTCCCACAGCCAAAGGGGAGAGATGTCATTTCAAAAGGAACTAAAGTTCTTTCATTCTCTCCTTGTTTTCCCAGGTCCCTGTGAGCCCCCACCCCCCTTCATTCCCCTTGCTAACTTTCATCAGCAGAGAAAACCATGGAAGAACGACACTGGAACAGACAGACAGCTTACCCACGCCAGCAAAGCGAGACTCCCAGTCTCTGCACCGACTCCTTCTGATGAAATATTGATAGAGGATTCTGCAGCACAAGAAGTAGTTTAAAATCACTCAGTTCTTCAGATACGACTCTTTCTTTGTTCACCTGTAGCCTGGTGGAACCAGATCACATCTCTAACTTGCCTATGAATAAACTCCACTTTTCAAAGCAGCCAAACTCATCTTGGGAGACAGTTCAAAACACTTTTTTTTCCCCCCAGTTTGTACTTTTTTTCCCCCCCATTTGCCATTTTCAGTGGTAGCCACTGAAGCAAAGGGTATGTGAAAATGCTTTTTTACTCTGAAGGCATTAGAAACTTTCTGTTCTTTTTCCCAGTGGTGAAAAGGAAATAAAATAAACTGGAACAAGAATTTTCTTGCATCAGAATTACCCCAAATCATGATGATCATCTAAAAGGAAAAAAGATGAACACAAAAGGCTTTCATGAAACATTCACTGAAGCAATATGCTGACAAAATAGTTTTTTCAGCCAGAACTTTTCCCTGGGTCTACTGAAGGTGGGACATACAGGTCCCAAACCTTGTTCCTGGAGTACCAGAAGGCCAGAGGGCTTTGTCTCAGCTGCTTTTTTTTTTCCCCAGAATAAAGTCTGCAGGTCCCTTGAGGCCTTTGCAATCACTTCACGGGGCTACATAAACTCTCTGCTTCTCTCAGATGAGCTGAATTAACTCCTCTACCCTGACCACAGGGCCTTGGTGGAGCTCCCACCTGCAGCCACCCACCCAGCCTACAGCGGCTCCTCGGCCGCAGGACGACGGCCACAGCTGTGCTATGGCACCTCCAGCTCAGCCTCCAAGTGACTATGAGAAGTCCCTCCGTGGCCAGAAATCCCATTTGTACCCAATCCAAGTACATCCAGCCAAGGTCCCATCCTGTGCACCACCGCTGCAGAGACCAAGACTTCCAAACACCTTGGTGATGCTGATGTTCTGCTCCACCACCCAAAGTTTGATGGGCTTTTGAAACTATTGCATGGTGATCAGGAATAAAACTTGTTGTAGCTACACAATGATTGTGGTGAAACAAACCAAGTGGCATCCCAGGAGCCATCAGCTAATTATTTGGTATCGAACGGATGACACAGTTTATTTGTTCACCTCCTAGTCAAACGATGCACAGTTCTAATTAATTGATAAGAAGCTGAAACCACCAAGGGTGTGCTGAAATTTTGTTAGGTCAGCTTTGACAGAGCAGTGCTACACACAGTGTCTGTGGCACGTTGTGTAGCCTTTAGTGACACTGATCAAGAGGAACCAGACCAGGAAATGCTGCTAAGGTGAACTTGGCATGATGATGTGAGTAAAATATCCTCACCTGAAGCCACGGCACCTTGCTGGGATAACATCCAATCTCTCACGTCAAGCTACATAAACCAGGGTAATGAGTGAGGAGCACCTAGATGGCCCAGAAAGGGGCACTTGTTAGTCAGCCTGTAGCATGCTGTCATCTTGGGCAGAGGCACACTGATTTCTAGGCAGGAAGGGACAACTTCCCCCTTGCACGAGTGCCCTTTGAACACGCGGCAAAACCCAAAGGACAACTAAAAGAACTCCTGATCCTGTTGTGGAAGTTTCTTACACATGATTTCATGGTGTGAAACCACCAGAGACTCCAGGAATAAAACAAAACCATACACCACAGAATCACCAGGTTGGAAAAGACCTTTAAGATCATCAAGTCCAGCCGTTCCTGTCCTGTGCTGACCCATATCCCTGAGCACCTCATCTCCCCTCTGTTAAACACACCCAGGAGTGGGAACTCAGCCCCCTCCCCGGGCAGCCCGTTCCACAGCCCCACAACTCTGCCAGGGAAGAACTTTTCCTTCCCATCTGAGCTGACCCTGGCCTGGCGCAGCTTGAGCCCATTGCCCCTTGTCCCATCTCCTGTCCCCTGGCTGAAGAGACCCTCGCCCACCTCTCTGCACCCTCCTGGCAGGGCAGCGGAGGTGGGGATAAGGTCTCCCCTCAGCCTCCTCTTCTCCAGGCTGAATATCCCCAACTCCCTCAGCAGCTCCTCATAGGATTTGCCCATCCTCTAAGTGATTTCAGGAGATAAAAAGAGCTGTGTGTACATTGCAACCATGCCATGCAGCCTGCCATCAGAAGGAGGGAAAAGGTGGCCACAGCAGAAGGCATCTCCTTCCCATACAGAATAGACTCACTTCTTTCCTTGAGCTCTTTCTCAATCACACCTCTTATTGACAGATGCAAAGCAAGACTAATGAACTATTGATAACCCTGGCACAAAGGATTATTAGACAAAGCAATTTTATTCTGTGGGCATTGATTTATGTGTCACAACCATGGTACGAATGAAAATGGTAGTTTAGACAGATGAACTTGAATGCTGAACAGGTGGTGGTCCTGTTTACTCCCAATACCTGGCCTAAATGCCCTTACTGCTACCCTTACACGTACTGCTGTACACTCTATATACTTACAGACAGGCCTGCAGATTTCCTACATAATTAGTGGGTTTTATAGAGGAACCTAGAGCAGCCCAAAGAGTAAAACAGAGCTGCTGATTTGAAGGCTGTGAATCTCAACAAGACACCCTATCGAATCACTTTAATTTGAACCAGCAATTCCCAACAAACCACCCCCCAGATGTCCAAGCACAGAAGGAATCCACAAGTAAAAATATGTGAAAAAAGGGGCTTGCCTTAATAAATACATCTATCTCATAAGTATGGCATTTCCTGGCCTGAGAAAGAGAGCAGGCTGCAACAGAAGGATGGGTTTTACCATCTTACTGCAGACACACAACCACAGACCTGTGTACCCTCAGCCCATGGTGACATCCAGAAACTCCATCCACAGCCTCTTGGAGATCTGGAGCCCATCCAGAGCCAGTGGAGCTGCTGATTAGCATCTGTGAGGAAATACACTCTCTCTGATCCCAAGAACCAGGTAGAAGTAGCATCCAAATTTTAATTCTCATCTTCCGTGGCATTCAGCTGACATTTAATTTGATGGCAACTGCTGCATTAAGGACTCTCTTAACCCAGACAGAATTATGAAAACAGTAGTGAAATTTGTCCTCTTACCCTGGTGAACCCAGAGGGAAATTTCAAAGACAAAGACACTGAGAGCTAATTTTCCTGGCTTTCCTATGACAAATAGGAAGCCAGCACCCATTTTTTTTTTTGTCTTTAAAAGCCTCATCTTGCTCTCCTGGTGAGTAATCAATCATCTTTTTAAAAGAACTGCCATCGGCCTCTCCACCATCATGATTAACCCTGAAATCCCTTCAGATCACAAGCTCAGAAAAAACAATATGAAGGGATCTGATGCTGCCAAGGCAAAACCAACTCCCAGGATTTCCAGGAGAAGACTCTTCCACCTGCAGCTTCAGTATGGAAAATAGTAGAATAAAACCACACTTTAATGAACTTTTTAGGGGAAAAAGGTCTAGCTGTTTCTTTTAATACTAGCCACAACAACAGGACACTTCCCCTACACCTTAGACTCTTAAACATGACAATCAAAAGCCATCTCCAATACTCCAGGGATTAAATTATTTTTCTGAAAGCCAATTCGTTCCCGTGGTTATTACTGGTAGAAAGCTGTGAGGTTTGCTGCTTTGCCCACCTTTTTTTTCTCCTTCAGTGCTAGAAATAGATTACACTGGCACTTCAGGATGCTGATCTGCAGTTTCAGCTGAGCTCTGTGGTTCACAGAGATTTATCAAAAATGACAAGATTCAACATCTAGGAGATGTCTCTCAGTGCCCAGGAGCGCAGGGAAGATGCAGTGGTTACAACAGGAACCAGAAGGAAATAAGGGAAGTGTTAGACAAAGAACTGCATGGTCCTTGGAAATCAAAGGTCCAACGTGAAGGGGAAGATGCTGAGCTTGACAGCTCTGTCCATTAGTGGGCACGAAAGAGTCACTGCTCACCTCAAAAAATGAAAGGGCAGGGAAAGCTGCCCTGGGCTGTTTAAACTTCCTCACAGTCACCTGTCACAGCCCCTGAGATGCACAGGGTTCCTCCTGCTCCACCTGCAAGCAGCACAGTGTTAGCTGGAAAGTGATGAGTGGCTATTTGTGATTGCCTCTGAGTCAAGTGACCCCTGGGACAATAAAATACAACGCTCTGTAAAGCGTGTTCTCCTTTTCACACACGTGCACGCAAAGCAAATGATGATGGATTTGAAAGGTGCTGAGAAAAAACTGGAATCTCTGGACAGTAAATACTTACAAAGCACAAAAATCACCTCCTCTGCATAATCAGCCTTCACTTGGACAAGCCACCCTGCCCAAACTAATACTTGTGATTGAGAACCACCTTGCAGCCAGAGTGCATCGCTTCTACTGAAACTAACACACAGCAGGTGGGACAGCAGCACCACCAGCCTGGATTTCACCAGATCGGAAGCAGTCGGTGCAGGACCAAGTGCACCCCGTGCTCTGCTGCTGCACAATTCCTCCTCACATGGGAATAAAATACAGACCAAACAACTGGGGCTGTTTCCAAGTGACACAGTGAGCCAGGCAGGCTTCTGCACAGGGACACAGGCTGCATTTTCCCTCCTGATTCCTACAGGGAATGTTAAGAATTCATACAACGGAAGTGAAGTTAATTGGAAACATCAATGTGTGGTGCTCTGTATCATCACTGAGTAATTTTTATTTAGCTGAGTCAGTCCCCTGCACACACACAGCAGGTATCTGTCTGCACTGTCTCCCACACTGTCACTGCCTGTACTGTCAGGTCGCACAGGCTGCACTTCCAGAGTCCCTTGTGCTTCTCTGCAGCGAGGGAACATTGCTCAGAGGTACCCCTCCTGCACCTACCTTTCCCTTAGAGGTATTTTAGAAAGGGCTTATTCCAAGGCTGAGCATAGTAACAGAGAGATAACTTTAAACCCCTCAGTATCATAGTACATAAAGCCAACCACCTCAAGTCTGCTCCAGTATTTCATTTGCTTCTTCACATGCTCAAACTGAGCTGCAGAAACTAGAGCTGCAGAGGGCAGTGAGGATAACCTCACAGTGAGATATGAGAGCACCCAGGCTGCTTCTAATAAATAATGATTATCATAAACCCCTGTCAGAGACACTCTGCAATGAGCTTCATCGCAAACAGGAGTCTGAAACAGAAAGCTCCAGAGTAAGAGTCCTGACTCAGGTAGGACTGTATGGGTCTGCTAATTCCTTTAGGGGAGTCAAAGACAAATTCCTCCACAAAGAAACAGCACGTTGGCCTCCCACCAACATGCCAAGACCTCCTCCTTTAGGGATCTGGAAAGAGCCTGAAGGAGTTAGGCTAATCCAGAGGAGAGCGAAACAGAAATACCTCCTGTAAGACCTTTGGGAAAATTTAATCCAATCTCCTCTTGTGAACTAGATATTATTCCTCTTTGACTTGCCTTCGGTGGTGATAAACTGCAGACAAAGGAGATAAGGGACTCACTCACCTCACATTTAACCACTCATAGGAAATACGCTTTTGCTTATCTTACAGCCTAGTATGGATTTCCTTTTAGTAGCCTCCTGAATTACAATCAAATTATACTTTGAGGGCCATTGAATTGCATGACTTGCAATACCTTAATGGGTTCTGTTCCGGCTCCCAGGAAGGACTTGTAATCCCTGTCGCCTTCTATATTTCAGGGAGACTTAGAGATGCACCTCACTGCTATGCAGAACAGCACGTACCTTGAATTTGCCAGCCTGAGCTCCACACAAGCAGTGCACGGGCGAGCGAACCGCCTCTTGTAAGAGGAAAATTTAACAGCACGTGCTGCTTCTTTAGCCACCCAGCGACAGCACAGGGTTTGAAAGGTACAGTAATCATAGAATCATAGAATGGTCTGAGTTGGAAGGGACCCCATGGATCATAGAGCTCCAACCCCCCTGCCACAGGCAGGGCCACCAACCTCCAGGTCTGGATCTACACAAGGTTGCCCAGGGCCCCATCCAACCTGGCCTTGAACACCTCCTGGGATGGGGCATCCACTACTTCTCTGGGCAGCCTGTTCCAGCCCCTCACCACTGTCTCTGTAAAAAACTACCCCTAATATCTAATCTAAACCTTCCCTCCTTTAGCTTTAATCCATCCCCCTTGTCCTGCCATTATCTACCCTTTTAAATAGTTGAATCCCCTCCTGCTTATAAGCTCCCTTCAGGGACTGGCAGGCTGCAATGAGGTCCCTGCGTAGCCTTCTCTTCTCCAGGCTGAACAAGCCCAGCTCCCTCAGCCTCTCTTTGTAGGGCAGCTGCTCCAGCCCTCTGATCATCTTTGTGGCTCCTCTGACCCCTCTCCAACAGTCCCACATCTTTCTTGTATTGGGGGCCCCAGCTCTGGACACAGGACTCCAGATGGGGCCTCACGAGGGCAGAGTAGAGAGGGACAATCACCTCCCTGTCCCTGCTGGCCACCCCTCTGCTGATGGAGCCCAGTAACTCCAAACGCTCTTCCAGACATGCACTCAGCTTGATTTAATGGCAGCCAGTCTATACGCCAGGTGTCGGCTGCTCCACAAACTCCTGGAAAATAAATTCAAGTGCTAATGCTCAGAAACGGTGCAGCGTGCCACATTCCTCCTGACACCACTGACAGCAGATGCCTCAGATACGCTTTCATCCTGCAATAAAGAGGTTGTTGCTTTGTTAGTTACGGGCTACACAGCAAACCAAATAAATATAGTATCTGGTCTATCACTTTCTCTGCTGCACCAAAATCAATTTTTTAATTATCTAAACGTTTAGGTAACTGAAATAAGAGAGAGGGAGAATAAACACAAGCTGAAAAGTGCTAAAGAGACGTCTTGTCAGGACTGATTGCTCTCCCCTGAATTCTGAAGGTCAGGACGGTGCCCAAGGTAAATGTGCTGACATTACTGAAGTTGGTTCAGATGCACAGATGTTCTCCTCCTGCTCCCACTAAGGATCCAAAGAGAGAACCAGAAAACATGCATATATTTATTATATTATGCACACAGGACTATGCTGAGAGCTACGGCACTGGGCATCTCTGCTCCCATAGTGTTGACACAGAGAGAAGTATATTCCCCAGTCCATGTTTACAACCAGAATATCCCATCAGCACATCGTGACCCTCTGGCCAGGATTTCAGGTGTCAGCGTGGCCGGTTACTTCTTCAGCTGGGCAGACTCTGGGGAGACTCCGGCATTCGGCTGCTGTTGGGAATCGAATCTCTCAGGGTGTTTTATGTTGACTTCCCAATGACTTTCAATAAAAGTGATAACTTTTCCCTCTCCCAATATACAGGTACTGTCCTGCAACAGCAACTTTGGGAAGCCAGCGGGCTGTAACACACAGGCATTTCGGCTGAGTACTTACTCACCAGGTCCACTAAGAGAAATTACACACTCCAGAGATAACCAGAGCAACTAGTAGGTGGGAGACACAAATCTCTCTCCTCCCTTTATTCCATCATGCTTTTTAAAAAATGTTACCATGTTTGTTCCAATTGTACTCCCAGTAAAGCTGTCAGGTAAGAAATAGTGTTTGCCAGCCCTGAAAAGAACTAATCTTTTCCTGCAACATCATTTATTGGGGTAGGGAAATAAAACGTTCAAACACGTAGGAGGAAATTTCCACACAAGACAATGTGAAGAGTTGTTGATGGGCAGCAGGTGAATGGACAGGAAAGCTGGATGCTGCCTGCTGAGCAGAGGAGAGAGGGAATGATGCTCAGCAGCACTGGTTTCAAACTGGAAATGAATTTCTTTCAGGCTGGGTCCTCCGCGTTGTCATCCTCACCTACCTTTAAATGCTTTTACCCTCACCTTCCTTTAAACATCTCAGAGAGGAGTCTGCTGAGAGCAGCACATGATGAGAAGTGATTCGGGAAAGGAGGGCCCTCACCAAACACACCCCACACAGCCCAGCTTGCGCTGGATCTCTGACCGCAGCAGTCAGTATTTGTGCCACAGGGTCGGGGAGAAACCTCCATGATTTATGGGTTTAAGGACTCGGTTCTGCTGGTCAAATCCTGAAGGGTTTTTTTCCTGACATTAATGTTTCTGAGAACAAAACAAATTGCCATAGATGCATCCTACCTTAAAACAGACCCACTGAATAGAAAATGGGTGAGTATTAAAACAGGCATCGTGAATATGCAAATACATTTGCAAATTAAGAGATGTCAGCCATGCCCTTGTCCTTTGAGAGATTTTTCCACAAATATTGAAAAGGGAACTTTCCTGGAAGAAGCATCCATCAGGACAGAATGCTTTTAGGCAGCAACTCGCTCGAGTTACAGCAAACATTCACAAAAGAGATACCTTAAATTGGTGCGTATTCACAGGAGAAAGCTGATTCTGGGAGCCTCCAATTAGGCAGCAGGAACTTTTCAAACAGCCTCCTCAGAAAGAACTCCAGAAACAGGCTTATTTTGATAAATTATTCAGCAAAGATTTCTTGAAACAGCAAATATAAACGTGAGGAAAAGACAAACTTCATCCATAAATTATTCACTCAGCATTGTGAGGGGAGGAAATGTCATGCTGGAGGCACCTAAATTAAATACTATAACCACGGCAATCAGCAGCTGAGTAACTTGTGTACATGGACCTCCCTGAAACCTCCAAACTGGGACCTGCACCCCAAGGATCTTCCTAATTATGGTGATTTCTAACAGCCTGACTTTGCACCTTGATGCAGGGCAGCATGTCGGGGTGGTGGGTTTCTGTCCTCAGCCCCCCCAGTCCACCATGTCCAGCCGCCTCCATCCCCCACCTTCGACTAAGGCAGCTGGAGTTCTCATCCTTAGAGCAGGCAGAACAATCTCTGCTCCTTTCATAACTGCTCACACTGTGATCACATCAAAGAATATTGTTTTTATGTCAGCCTAGTGTCTGTGATAAGGTGTCTCCAAGCCCTAGCACTATCGAAAGCATTAGCGGCAGCAAATATTTAACCTTCATGATAATAAAGGGAGAATGAAAACCTGTCCATGTAATTCCACCCAGAGACTTTCTTCTACGTACAAAACATTGTCCAGTTCCCCACTTTGGTTAGATTTCCTTGTGGGGATGTCTAATAACCTTCAAACAAACCAAATTCCTAACAGGGCCAGATGCGCTCATTTTTCTTCCCATGGGAATACGCCACACGCAGCCTATGGAGAGGAAGAAACACCACAAACAGGGACAGGATGGGTCTGCTGGGTTTAAAATGGGGCTTCACACATCCAGGCCTCTGAATTTTATTTAACTTACAGAATTTTTTGGTTTACAAAAGGGCCCAACAAGAATAATTAGACTAGAAACATGCCTGACTACACCAAAGGCTCTCTTGTCAAGCATACAGGCTAACACCTCATTTTATTAATTCTCTGTTTTTCTAGGGAGATACAATTGTATTAGAAGCAGTATGTAGGTGGCTCATTTTTCCTTCCTCACATTCCCTTTGACAGTAGTTTGAAATAACATTCATCAAACAGCACAAAAAAGTTGAAAGAAATTAATTAAGCAACCTAGGAGGAAAAATAAGATGTCTTTTCACAAGTACTGGGATTATTCAGTTTTACAGTGCTGCACATTGTAATTCTGGAGCAGAAGAGACAGAATATTGCTGTACCTTCACATGGCTATGAAACCTCAGTGTTGGAAAATAAGTTCTTATCCTCAGTCCTTGCAGCAGGATTGTGTAGCCAGCATGGCTCGGCATGGACCAGCAAGCATCCACTGAAATCCCTCCACCACAGCAGCTCTCTGCTGGGCAGTACCAAGGTATTTGGGTCCTCCTCACACTCTTCCTCCTGTCTGGCATTAAGAGTTGAGAGCAGAGAAAGCAAAGCCATGGTTCAGTTTAATCTTTTTCAGATTAGCAGAATCCTGTTCATTAAAAATCAGTGCTGTCCAACAGTGCTTAAATTACTGTCCAGTGTCTGTACAACAGCCACGTCCATGTATCTTAACCAACTAACTAGTTAAGTCCAAAAAACAGTTATGAAAACATGATTGTAAAGACCCTCACATTTATTTCTGATGGCTGGGAGACTCCAGCTACTTTATTGAACACAATCCTCAAGTAATTCTTCATTTCATGTTCATATTATCAGTTCCTCAAGGTAATATCAAAGGAAAGACCATGGATAAAATGGCACCAGGCTCCAATATTCGCAACAAATCTGCTCAGTACTAAGCCATAAGGAAGGGATTAGCTGTGATTTATGCAAGGAGCTTCCCAAACACGTAGCTAATCTTGCTCACCAGGTGCTCTTTTCACACAAGCAATGACTTGAGCATCTATCAGCCTTTCCATCTACCCAGCTTCAGGGCTTCCAACACTTACCAGCACCATTCAAGAACAGAAGCAAGCTTGTCAGCAGCAGTGCGTTCACCTGACTACATCTGACTTGTCTCAAAGACAGGACCTCACAGGAAATCTGGATTCTCTTTTCCTGCCTCTGCTGCTACCTTACCTTGGGCAAGTCTGCTGGATACAGATTATCTGCTGAGGAACCTCCCTTCTGTACATCATGGAGGTGGGTGCTGGAGTTTGGCACGATGCGGACCAGGATGTGATGTTCTCCAGCTTCTCTCTGTAAAGTGGGGTAGGAAATGATCCTTCCAAGAGGCTCTGGAAGACTTAGCCTGTAATTGCTTGTAAACCACTGAGGTGGTAAGAGATACAGAAATCCAGAGTGGTAATTGTAAGAGCAGCTTGTGATTGATCTATTTTTGGCATGTTGGACATACTGATGGACTTGGTTCAAGGCAGTTCCTGAAAACTGCTGAGTGTCCAAAAAGTGACCAAAAAGAAAAGTGTGATTAAAACCATTCCAGAGGCAAATCCACCCTCTGAAACCTACTGTTACGGCCTGCAGATGAAGTGCTCTTGAACAGTCTCTGGTCACAGCAGGAGACAGAGACCAGGGAAGAGCCACAATAAATTTACATCAACTAAAAGATGCTGCTGCTTTGAATTCCCAGGAAAGTGATGGGAGGATGTGTTTCTCCTGCTTCTCCCCAAAGCACAACTGTGCATGGGAAGTCAGTGAACAGAGGGAATGGGAGCCTGTCACTGGGTAAGGCGCCTGGTGTTATAAGCTTTACATCATGCGAGGCTGAGGGCTGACACCACTGAGGAACAGCTAGCGGGTTATGTTTTGTGACTAAGAGAAGACATCAATTTGTGAACGTGTCATAGGAACCATGGCCAGGGTGGTATTAGTATTCTCCACATGACACAGTGAAACCATCAGGGCACTACTACACTGTTTGGGGTGAGTAAAGGACCCAGGAACTCTTGGTTTGCCTCTGTCTCCCAGAGATGGGTCGCACCGCTCTGCTATTAGGTACTAGAAACACCTTCTTTCACCACAAAAACATTTCCAAACTTTCCACCAACTTTCACTTTACGTAGCCTCAAGGTTAAGATTACCCTTTATTACAAAAATTAAAAAAAATAAATCAATCATTTCCTTCCCATTTGCTTTGGATTAGTGGATGTTGTGTCAATAAGGACGAATGAAATTCGCAGGCCAATACCAACTCTCACTGCAGCGGGAATGGTACCTCTCTACACAGGCTTTCTATGAAATAAAAAGTGACTGATGCCACAATATGTTTTAATTATTTTCTTCATAAACTATCAAATTAAATTTTAAGAAGCTGGAGATGCTCTCTCTTATTGAATTGAGACTGAACTCAGAGATGTAACTTTTAATGAAACCTTCCACGCCAGAAAGCCTTTTTTGTACTTTTAATCATTCTCAGCCGCCTGTCACGTGCAATACCTTCCCAAAGCTTCTTATTTTCACTCCCATTTCATGTGAACCAGTAAGAACTTCCCAGTCCACAAGCTCTTCGCTCAGCTGCAGCCCAGCCCTCTCTACGAACACCCCATCCACATGGCAGGCAGGAGGCTGCTGAGGCACCAAGTGCTGCTGGTGCCCGTGTCCAGCCCAGCCGCTCTACACACAGCAGCAGGAGCAATATTTGTCCCTTCTGGGCCACATGGTTATAAAAAAGCTCCAGTATTTTATCTGGGATTTTCCTACTCACCATGTCATGAAGTAGAGTCCCAAAGAGCGGTGGTGAGCACCTCAAGGATGGGCACTGCGGCACCATGTAAGCTATGGTGTACCTGGAAAACATGTACGTTAATCAACACTCATTGTATTCAGAAGTACTGTCACTAATGTAAACAGGATTACAGTCTCAAATTAGCAAAGAGGAAAAGCTGATCTGTGAGTATTTGGCTCATAAAAACGATCAAAACACAGCACATTTGGGGCCAAACAGCAAAACATACAGTCTGTAGAAGCCACCAGATCGTATTTTTGGGTTGTGCCTTCAGGGGAGAAGAGAAGAAACAGAGGTGAAAATGCAGCAGCTGGTAAGGGTATAGAAATCCATAAAGCAGAATCGGACGGAAAAGCAGAGAGGAGAGAGAGAAAATACTGACACTGCTGGGGAAAAACAGAAGGAACAAAGAAGTGGGGAAAAATGCTTCTGTCTCAGTTTTCACAGAAAACGTCTAAGTGTAGCAGAGAGAAAGGGGAAACAATCTCTAAACAGGTTTCTGCCTCAGACGGGAGCAGAGCACAGGGGTTATTTATTCCCGGATTTGAAGGCCTGCCAGGCCACATGGCTCGCGGCAGCAAGGCCCGACCGTCCTCCCCTGCGCCTTGTGCCACTCATCACTGCTGACCTCGGGACAGAGATCTTTCTGGTCACCCAGAGATGCTCCCAGGGAGGGGCTCTGCTTCCACATCCTCCTTCGGGCCAGAAATACCTAAATCAGATGGCTAACAAACCATCGCTCATCAAGTCACAGACAGAAACACTGATTGTCCCAAATAGTAATTCCTTTGTCGTAAACAGTAAAATCCTGGTGTGTTGTTTTGTTGTTTGGGGAGGGGGGGGAGGGGGTGTGTTGTGGTTTTGAGGGGTTTTTTTGTTTGTTTATATAATTTTATTCGTGACTTTGGGCAGTCACAAACTGATTTTCCGCTGTGCTCTGAACAGATGGCTGTTCCAAGAATACCAGCATCCTGGCAATGTCAAACAGACTTGACCTTCCCAAGCGGCGCTGCAGACTTTATATTAAAAGCAAAGAAATAAAGAACCACTTGCATCTTTCCAAATTTTTCAGGATTATCATGACACAGCCCGTGGCTGGGGACAACATGGGCACACGCCATGTTCAAGGGAAATCTGAAATTCAGCCTCAGAGAAGCCTGAATGGCTTCTGGAGCTACTGTGCTATTTCAGTGGAGCACAGCCAGCTGCAGCATCGTGTCGGGTCCCTTTGCAGAGGCAGGAGAGAGCAGGGATGTGGTGGGACCTCTTCCACACCCGCCTTCCAGCTCATCCTACCCTAAGGAGAGCTGCCGCGATGGGCTTTGTACACTCCAGAGAAAAACATTCAACCAGCCTGCAAAATATCCCAATCCTGAAGTTCAGGCCTTATTCAGAAAGGATCTGGATATAGTTTCTCAAGTATTTAAGTAGCTGAAGTTAACTGTAAGCCTTTGGAAATCGTTGGCTAGCACAGCTTTAGGGATCTAGACTGACAGAGCCTTTAGAGGGAAGGCAGCTCATTTTTTTCTGCCTTTTTCTAATATAAATAATCCTATTTTTAAGATCATTTAAATACAATCTGTGTGACCTTTTCCAGAAACCACAGAAAAAAAATCCAAGTCAATTTTACTGTGCTGTTTTTATTCAATCCCTACGTCCCTGATCTGAAGGGAGAGAGAGCCTGTTACCTTCCAGTTTTGTGTTTTTATCGTGTGTGAAATTTTTTTAGATAACAACTGGGCACAAAATAATATATAAAAAGTTTGGGGGACAGCCCCCAGGGAGCAGCTCCTGCCACTAGATCAATACCTCGTTATATATTAAAGATAAAAGTTAAGCCCTCCTTAGTTTCCAGTTGATGAAGAGCGGCATAAATACCCACACCGTCGTTTGGGGGATTTTGCGCAAATTACTCACTTGACCTCCTTCTAATAGCAAATAAGGAGATGTCACCCTTCCAGCAAGCACTGCCTCTTGCCTATGAGCTATAAAGTATTGCAGAGGGGTTTTGAAACGCATCCAGCATCAAGCCAGAGAGAGTGAACACAATGATCCGGGCTGGTGTCCCCTGAGATGATGAGAGGAGGACTGCAAGTCAGGGGGAGTCAAAGAGTTGGAGCTCTGCTGCAGGTTCAAGACAACTGCACGTGAAAAGCAGCTGGGCTGAAAGAGTCGAAGGGCTGAAGCATCGCTTAAGGGGAGGCAATTACAGACTGATGAGGTGTGAGCATTTGGGAGCGAAATCCTTTCGGTATTGAAGACAACAGTGAGGGACCATCCTGGGAAAGACAATCCAGAGCTTTAGTGGAAAGTGTATTGCTCCGTGCAAGCCACCCTGGGTAACTCTCCTTTTAATGCTATTGAGAACAGCTCGTTATCCCTCTGACTCAGAGGCTTCACTAATTCAGAGCAAAGCTTTGTAAGCAGTGAGAGGAGACAGCTCAGAAGGTCTGTAATATGCCTCCAGCAGAACATCTTCACCGGGGGCAGAGGACACCGGTGCATCGTTTTTAGGGAAGGCTCAGGAAGAGCATTATGGAACAACAAAAGGCACTTCTGCTGAGGGGTTACAGGAGGCACAGGGAGGGGAAGAGACTAATTTCCGTTCAGAAATCACCAGCAGACTAAACAGAAGATTCTTCTTCTAAAAACGGGAGGTGCATGAGCAAGGGGCACATTTGCCACTAACCATGTGTTCACATATGGGGTACTCAGGTTCCTGTGTCTATCTTGGAGAGGGACATCCAAGTCTGTACAAACACCACCCGACCAATGTGCTATCAACAATCCATGCCCAAAACCCAGCCATTTTCCTTCGCTGGCACCCCCAGTTTACCATCATTTAACACTGAATGCTATTTTCATCCCTTAATTGTTTAATGATTGGTGGAAAGGCAGAGAAGTGATGAACCACTCGCCCAGTGCACGGGCTAATGAAACCATCGACGCAATGATCCAAACTCAACTAAGTGGAAATTTGGCCCTGAAAGTATTCATCATGGGGTTTTTTTTTCTGACTTCACCATTTTACTCGAGCTGTCAGAGCAGCAATATGAAATAACATTGTATATTCATAGTGCCATCTGCATTACAGTACAAAAATCTCATACCAATCAATGCAAGTGTCCAAAGAACTCGTCCAATTTGTCACAATAACCTTCAAAACTTGACAGCAAATCATGCAAATTATTTCTTTTGGATCTCTATGTACCTTGTGATTATTTATACTTTGCCAATACCACTCCAAACATTTTTGTTTGCGTTTCCCATGTGTCTCAAAAGAAAGGGGGGAACTGAGAGGTTAAAACCTCCCATAGGTTTATGTTGCACTTTGTGCCCCTGCTTTATATTTTTGGACGTTTAAGAAACACTGGTATGACTGTGCTTGGAGAATTACCAAGAAAATCAGTGTGAAGAGGCTTTAAACTGGCATGTCTCAGAATATCAATAATCAAGCTGCTTTGCTCAATTCCACTTTTCCCCCTCCTCTTTTATAACAAATGCTAGATTTCAGTAAGAACACTTACACTAAAAAAGTACAGGGCTGGGTGGGTTTTTTTTTTCCAACTGTCAAGCACAACTCCACAAACTTCAGTTTTAGCCTTTAAAAACAAAACCCCAAACAACCTTTTAAGGAAAAAATACCAAATGCCAGAGCTCTGGGTTCCCTGAACAAGGTGCTCACTGGTTTTATGAGTCAGGAGACAGGCTTGTAAGCCAGTTACTGCGGAGGTTGTTTCTGGCACCGAGCTTGTTGGTAAAGCTCACCCTGTGCGTGTGTTTTCAACACCAGCCGGTGACACATCTCCTCCCTCTGCGAACATCTGGCCAGCTGCATGTCCCCCCAGCTGTGTGCTGGGGACTCACCTGCATGCTGGAGCACCACAGCGCACAGGCATCTGCTGCTCGTGCCACTTGCCAGTTCCTTTGGTGAAGATTGTGTGGGGATAGAAGGCGTTAAAGCTTCTGGGAGAAATATATTCAGAGTTGAAAAGAGACTCACCAGCTGGTTACTGCCAGCTCACGACCAGGAATCCAAGCAAGAGCCCAATGATCTGAGCTCTGCTGGGACTATGGACCACAGCAACTTGCTTGGATTTGCAAGGCGTGAGAAAGCAGGTCCCCGAGCTCCAAATACAAAGGCAATTTGCTCTCAGCACAGAGCATTTCCTAAATGCAGTCAGTATTGGGAAATGCAGATTACATTGCAAGTCTATAAAAAGCTCAGTTTAAATAACAACTGTAGAGCTTCACAGGAGACAGTTTTCTAGGACAATGGGCAGACCATTGGGATGCACTTGCAAAGGTCGCTCGGTAAGCAACTGTCTGTACAAATTTCATGTCTGGAAGCTAATAAACAAAAGAGTGAAAGGAGGAGTCAATACCCATTGCCAACCAGAAAGACAGACCACAAGTGCTGTAAAAAAAGAATTTAAAAAAATCATTAGCAGTGGATGCACTAGGAAACCCATCAGAGAATTCACAAAACTTTGAGAAGAAATCCAGTTCCTGCTGCTTTAAATCAGAATTCTGCATTTGCATTAAAAATTCATTACAGTATTTATAGCCAAGTATTAAAAAGAAAGCCATAAAAATCCATTGGTGTTAACAACCTGTTGCAAATGGTTATACCAGGCAACCAGCTCCTGAGAGCTCCTGGGTGTTGGGAATGAACTGTTGAGAGGCTGGAGTGCTGCTACGCGAGGTGCTGCTGGCAGTGGCTCCCGGCTGAGCTGGTGCTGTGTGCTGCAATGCAGCTCTTGTGTAACCACGCTCTACGCTGGCTTTGGGCAGCAGCTCTCCTCACTGGCAGCATGGGATGCAGTGTGCAGGGAGGTAGACCCATGGGTGGGAAGGGAATGCCCACAGCACATACTCTTCTGCCTCACTAAAAGGAATGATGCCGTTCAGTGGAGATATTCCACACTTCTTCGAGATGAATGGGGCCAAGTGCAGTCAGGCACAGCAACCCAACTGATGAAGGGTGTTGCACAAATTATTGGCATTTGGCTGGTCAAACATTAAATAAAACCCTCCGGTGCTACCCATTAAAAAAGATGCTCTAAGGATCAGCACAGGCTGCAGGCACACTGGACCCCTGAGCTGGCCCGCACAGCGTGTGCCTCCACAGCTCCTGGAGAACCTTCTGGGAAGTAGGAGTTGCAAGTGTCAAACACATAGGAGAAACCAGCCATTTTTCCAAAGGCAATATACAAAAAAAAAAACCAAGAAAGAAAGGTGGCATTTGTCACATTAATTATGCTCTACAAATCATCTCCTCCTCACTTCCCTCCAGACTTCCAGTGGTGCTGCCACCGTTGCTCCCTGACCTCGCCACAGCAAGGAGTGCCCTGCCTGGAAGCGGCTGCGAGCTTCCACCCTGCCCAACGCATCTAAAAGAAGGACAGACAAAGACTTTTTTCGGGTCTGTTCCTGCCACTCAGCAATATATTTGGACTTTACCTTGGCATGAGTCAGTGATAATGCAACATCAATCGCGTGGAAAGTGCCTAAGAAGTTTTTGTGATGAGGCTAAAAAAAGCCAGTGTGATTTCTCACTGCGCGAGGTGCACGGTGTCATACCCAAAGGCAGGTACCACAGATCACTTCTGACTTCAGGCAGTTGGTTTGGAGGCTAAGAGATAACTTAGTGAGTGAAAGGTGAACTATTTATTTTTTCATCTATTTGCTCAGAGAATTAGAAAAGCCAGAGCAGAACAGTGGTCTGTGAAAGGAGCAGATTAAGACCTCCTGAATTTCAGGGTGTTCTCCTTCGTTCTGGTCAGCCTCTCAGAGGGTATCCCTCACATTTATTCATTAACTTGCAAAGATGAACGCTACCAATTGCTAGAAGAGGTTAGAGCACATCCAAATGCTGTAAAATTAAAACAAAACCCCAAATCTGTCCTCAGAGCTCTGCCCATTGCACAGCAGTGTTGTCCTCTGCTTACAAGGCCTCTCAGCTTTGAGGCATAAGCTCCTCTCGAGGAGAAATTATTCCAGCTGCACAAAACCATTCCGGACACGAGTACCAACACATCTTCATTCCCTAACTAGACCTGCACCAACAGAAATGCAGTATAGCAGCTAAATTACCAGCAGTTATAACACAGCAGGGTATGCAGTTTCCTAATTGAATGCCCTGAGATGCAACCAATCAATAGCAGAAAGGAGTACGCTTAGAATAAATAATAAGTTACCTTTGCATAAAATACATTCTCATTAGAAGAAGTGATGACTGCTATGCTACCAAAACAAAAAAAATCACAGATAGACCTTTGGGACTGGTAATTTTTAACCACAGACAGTTCTGTGCAAATTAAGGAAAGCAAATCCCTAGGGAAATAACAAAGTCTGGCTTAACTCTCCTACCACTTTTACTCTATAGGTACTGTGGATGCTGTGCTGTAACTGGTGCTGTACGGTGCCTTTTAAAGCTTGTTGCACATGTTTTCCAAAGCAAGGACTTTAAAAAAAAAAAGAAACCTGCCACAAAACCCAACTGAACAACAAAGCATAACAAAAGGGATTGCTAACAGACAATTTGCCTGTGGGGACATATCACAGAATGACATTTCAAATCCTTCTTTTTATAGATAAGACTATATATAGCTTTCTCTACAAACTTTTATGTATATATATACACACACAAATAAAAATCTAATTGATGATCAGTGTGAATTGCTCTGTTAGAGGGTTAAAACCACAGACTCCTGTCAATTGTAGTACATAAAATTGTCAGGACTTGGTTGGTCACAATAATCTGCACTCAGTCTACATCCTCATCTAACAACCTCTCACATCACCAGCAGCTCTTGGGTAAGGCCCACAACACCTATTACAGCCTCAGCAAGCTTCATGCAAAGTATTAAAACCACTTAGCATGCTCAAGACAAGTATTGCTGGCCCAAGACACGTGAGTTTTGAGTGGTCATACTACGTAAGAGTTGGAAAACGTGTGTTTATCCAACTCTTTCCTGTGATTGAGTGAGTAAAGACACATATTTGGGGATTCCCATGAGGGTCAGAAGCTGCAGAGGTGTCCCTGTATGAACTGTGCAGCTTAATAACCACTTCTATATGTGCATTAAGATGTTATTTAAACTTTTTATGAATTTATCTAAGAACCTGTGGTAGTCGGGGGGGGGGCTCAGCAGCTCCCCACCCAGCCCAGCCCAGCCCACACTCTACAACTGCTCCACACTTCTCCACACTTTTCTAACATATATAATCAACATGCAAATTAATTCTCAAGCTGACATAAATCACTAATGAATTTAGTAACCACCTGGAAATTAACTGTGGTGCTTCGACACTACACGTCTCAACTGAGAGCAGTTGTCTCAGGTACTGTGTGTTCTCGGAGTAGGGAAGGATTAATCTTTATTACACAGCTCACCAGTTTCATTTCAATTACTTTAGCAATTTTCTACTGTATATAGGTCCTTTGGGGAATGGTGAAAATATTTTCTGTGTTTTTTCAAGTTCACCTTCAAGTTTTAGCAAACATGGCTCCAGATTTTCCTCACTGGGAAAGAATTATAGGAGAAGTATTCCTGTGTACCATGGTGAAACACAGCTCCTCCTACTTGTTAGGACAACACAGTCTGATTCTCCAGGGCTATCAGAATATAGAAGAAAAATTGGACCAATTAATCAAATTTAACCCCTCCAATTCTAGAGATGATGCAACTTTGCCATCAGTGCTGCATCTCCCTTCTTCCAAAATGCCCTTGGCCTAAACCTTGGGTAATAACTGCACTGACAAAGCCCTGCCTAAGCAGGATGCACAGTCAGGAGACAAAGGAAAAAATGCCAAAAATACTAATTTGTACCAAAGCTCTACATTTGAAGCAGTGTCAAAGCATCAGCTGCTACGTGACATGGTGATGAACGGTGGGGACGCGATGAAGCTCAAACACAACAAAGTGCCAACCAGGGGAATGGGAGCTGTTCAGCCTGGGGAAGAGGAGACTGATCTCTCTCTACAACTACCTGGAAGGAGGGTGTAGTGAGGTGGGGATTTGTCCCTTCTCCCAAGTAACCAGCAATAGGACCAGAGGAAATGGTCTCAAGTTGCATCAGGGGAGGTTTAGATTGGAGATTAGGAAAAATTGCTTCATTGAAAGGGTGGTCAGGCATTGGACCAGGCTGCCCAAAGAGGTGGTGGAGCCACCATCCCCAGAAGGATTCAAAACACACGTAGATGTGGCACTCCAGGATGTGGTTTAGTTGACATGGGGGTATTGGACAGACAGTTGGACTTGATGATTCAAGAAGTTCTTTTCCAACCCTAAAGATTCAGTATTTCTACGATTTCAGTACAGCTCCCTCACGTCCTGATCCCACAGGGCTGTATTAACACACAAGATTTAAAGACAAACAAAAGATGGAGGTTTTGAAGGAACCCAACCCTGTGCAGGAACTCCTGGGACCACTGAAGCCAGCAAGCCATGTGGTGACTCAGGAGAGTCCAGAAAGGCCACCAACCCTTCAGAAAGGCTTTTTGTGGGTGCCCCTCGAAAGGCAGATAGGGCTGTGTGCTCCTCCTGCACACACATTAGTAAATGCCACTTAAATAAAGCTCAATTTGAATAAATCTGCAGCTACTTCAGTCAAGATTTCTCTGTCTCACTTTAATTCCACCCAGCTCTCCAGGCATCGTGTGTGTCTCAGTCTACAGTTAACGTTTAGTAGCTTCATTCCTAGGATTGAGATGTCCTTGGGAGCAGTAGGTGTATAAACTATTCAATACAAAATTAATTTTAATAATTAATAATGGGTGAGGATTTCAGGAGAAGGGTTTTTTTTTTCCTGTTCTAAATGAAGTTTTGCCTGATTAATGGTGTTACCTGGGAGGAGATGGCAAGCTTTATTGTTTTTGCTTTTCAGATTCGTCCAAAGCGGTGACATCTCTTATCTATTAAATAGCAATCACCATCTTCACTTTTGGCACAGATGGCTGCATGTCATCATATTTTTATCAGAACAATGTAAATAATTGAAGAATATTGAAAGTGCACTCAGTAAAGCACCTGAGAAAACTCGTAGCGAGCACTGGGTACAGGGACAATGAATTTAAAAGCCTTACTTGGATTTGTCCTCCAATTTACTGTAAGTTTATTTTAAAGTTAGCAGTCTATTTTGAGTTATGATTAATGGTTTTGAAAAGGCTTTCTTCAGCTGCACATACCAACAAAGGATTTAGAATTAATTCACATCTTCTAACTTCTTCCTTAATGGATTTTTAAGGTCCACTGCAAAGAATCAATCAATACCAGGCTGAAAGCTCTGGTGTGTAATGCATCCCCCAGCGTCAGAAGACTTCTGCGTGAAGCAGGGTGAATTATGATAGTCTGAATTAATTGGAATTATTTGCAGTTATTAAGAAAAGCAAAATAATCATTTGCATTAATTTAATTCCAGGATACCAAGATGGTAACTCAGTCTGACTTTAAAAAAAGGACTTTTTCCTATTGTATTCAACAGAATATTTTGTGAATCTTAACTCAAAACCCCAAATACTGATCACTGAATATTTCCTTGGCAGGAAACATTTCATTTCCAGGGCATTATTTTCAGGACACAGGGACATTTGCACATTAATTCCATACCTTGCGTGACTGCACACGACGCTAATGCAACTGGCAAGGAGAACAAGTAAATTAAAGCATTTCCATGTATTTCCCCCCCCCCCCTTTTTTTTTTCTCCACTATTGATTGCTTTCTTTAATTGATTGCACATTTTGTTAACTCAGTTTCATACATTGTAGGAAAACATTTAAAGCTGCCTGGCCACGGGGTGCACGGGGACACCGCCACCACCTGAGCTAGGATGGAGCCAGGGATGAAGGCTTTGCCCATCTACACTGGTGAACCTTGGGAATACCAAGAGAAAGGGACTGGATTAAATGGTAGATTACTTTTTAACAACACTAGTTCTCCAGAAATGGGAACCTTTTTAAACTTTTCAGTTAGCAAAAGAAATAACAAGAATTTGTCATGTCACTGGCACCGGTCTATGAGATGAGATCCCTGCCCAGAATAAAGCCAGAAAATTGGTAAAATTCTGAAAAGCAGTTGGGTTCTAAAATAACAGATTTGGAGAACTCTTGAGATTAAAAAAAACCAACCCCCAAAAATATAAAATACTCCTTTCATTCTGATTCCCAATTGGAATCCACAGGCTGCTCTTCATTGGTTTCATCACTTCAGGCAAACAGATCGAGTTGTAAAATGACATGTTAAAATTGGAGCTATAAAAATCCCAATATACTTTTTTTCTCTGATTACCCAGAGAGGCGACAAGAACTCCTCACATTTTAGTGCCAAAATCTTTCACGAGAATAGGGCCAAATCTACTGACTGGCAGCAAATCACCAAGCCCTGCTGAATAGAGCAAATGTATAATTTACTTCTACCTTTTACCTACTTCTTTGTATTTTATTTATTATCACCTCCACATTTTATTGCTTTCTGTTGGATGAGACACAGGCAAGAGTCGCCATGTCAAAAGATCTGTTCAGTGTAACGTTTGGAAGTTAATTCATCTGACAAAAATAGCTTTGCCCTGAAAAATATACTGAGTTACAGATCTTAAAGTCCCAGAGAGGGCACAGAGCAACTGTGCCATGTCCAAGGAATGAAGAAATAGCATCAGATATTTCATGTGGGGAGTAGCCAAAATTTATCTCTTGCAGCAACAATAAAATAAGTTGAAATGTGGACAGGACCAAGCTAAAGGTCTGATCTGAAAAACAGGAACCTTCAAGGGAAAAGTGGGAAAAACTACAATGGTTGTGAAACGTGGTTTCTTCTGGGATCACAATCAGCATAAGCAAATGTGCTTTCTGTTTCAACATTTTGGAGTTTTCTCCTGTTATTGCTCAAGGACACAAAGGTGAGATTCACTCAGCACACAGGCAAATGCCTCCTCAGGACCAGAGACACCTTGCTATGAGCCCTGAAAACCACACTCATTTTCTTTCTGCCTCACACAACAGCTTGAGAAATAAGGTATTTGGCCAAAGTTCCCAATTTCTGCAAAAAGTTTATAGAACAGTTGCTGATCTCAGAATATTTTCAGCATCTAAACATGTTTTCCATTTCTGTGCTGACCTGCACACTTGTCCACTTGTTAAAATGAATTAAATATATAGAGAAGACAATTAGCCTTTTTGAGAAGATTGAAAAAAGGAAATCAGCCTTTGGTGGGTTATCTGCATCTGCCTTCCAGGCTGCATTTCCCTCTGTTTTGTCTGTAATGCATAAAGAATCTGTGTAGGTCATACAGCTGGTTAGAGGAAGATAGGTAGGTAATATATCAAGAGCACAGTAAACTATTAAAGCCCAAAGATGCTTATCAAGCAGGACACTAATCTTGACACTTGCACAAGTTCAATTTTTCTCCATCACTCCAAAATTTATACTGCAACATCAGTATAAAAGCTTATTTTTTTTTATATATATATCATAAGACTATTTCACATGGAGGAGATGGGACAGGTAATGCTGCAATAAAAATTCATCCTATTTTGCTACCTTAGCTGTTCCTATCACTCCGACATCACTCTCACCCCAATACTTCAGCAAATACAAATCCATGCATCAGTTTTGGCCAAAAGGCTCATATAGCATAAAATTAGACTCAAGAAAAAAAAAGGAAATAAATTGTCTATTGTCCTGCTGTTTGCACTCATCCATGTAACAGAGCATCATTAAAACACCCTACCGCACGGATCTCCCGCAGGCCGTTTGGAGCGCGGTACCAAAGGAGTCTGTACATTTTAAATGCCACTCTGGTTACTTTACAGAAGATTAATTGTCTGCTGTGTTTATGTAAATAGGGAAGTGAAGATTCCTGTGCATCCTTATTCATAAATTAACAACAATGCTTTCCCACCGTTATCGCTATAAAGGGGAAACAGACCTTGACTAGATGTAATGAGGCAGTTGTGTTCGCCGTAACTATAATTTACTATTACTGCTTCAAGAGCCATCAGTTCTTGTTTAGTCTGTTAAGTGACAATAAGTGCAGCTAA
The DNA here is from genome assembly GCA_013400835.1 of Zapornia atra. Classification (NCBI taxonomy): domain Eukaryota; kingdom Metazoa; phylum Chordata; class Aves; order Gruiformes; family Rallidae; genus Zapornia; species Zapornia atra. Next base: position 796,584 of record VZTU01005395.1, read on the forward strand.
AATAAATTCTAATGAACACTCCTGGGTCACCTTACTGAATTTATGGGGCATAATAGAGCATTGTTTGAAACAACTGTAATCTCTGCCTGCAAGAGTTGGAGTCACTGATTTGAATCTTCAGGCCGTATATGTGGATGTATGTGCTGATTCTTCAGGTGCCTGGATTTTGGAAGGGTGATATCAGAGTGGGCTTCAACCACTTAGCACTGGTAAAACAGCTTTTTGGAAGACCTCCAACTCAAACAGATCTCTCCAAAGACTGTGTTACCTACGGTCTGCAACTTCTCTTCCAAAAACATGCTGAGCAGAAGTCAACAACTGCATCTCCCGACCACCTTTCGAGTCAACGATGGCCAAAGGAGAAACAGCAGCCCTCACACTTTGACCCCAAGGAACAAAACTCAAAGTCTAATTTAAGTAAGTGAAAAATCCTATTGACTTCGCTGAGGCAGGACAGCCTATATATATGGAGGTGATGGCAAGCCCTCCCTTTTTGCATTCCTTTGCAGCCCGTGACACAATCTGTTCCCAAGAAACACAAGGACACTTTGCTTTTCAATTAAAATAATGTACTTACATAATGTTACTGCCTTTCACTCTGTTGTGCCTGGTCTTCAGGAGCTTATCACTGTGATCCAGATTTCTTTATCCACCTCTGTATTTTATTCCAAGGGGGTTTGACAGAATTTCAATCTGGACCTGGAGCGGCTCCTCAGAAATGCTCTTCCAGCCCCATTATGTTATCTGAGGGGAGGGTATATGGTAGAGATTATTGTCATACTGCCCTCCTTCATCCTTCTGAAGTATAACATATAAACGTGGTTGAATACCATTTTTAGCCTAAAGACTTGTGCTCAAATAATGTGGAAGACTCTTAATTCTGCTGTTTTTAAGGAGCAGAGGCAAACCAACACAGCAAAATGCACAGCATCACACAAGCCTGTGCTATGGATTGTGCTCTTGTATTTATTAAAAATAATATTAACACTACTTCCTATTTATTTAATGCTCTTCCTCTTCAAAGCACTTTTTAGACATTAGCTAATTAATTTAATGACTTGTGATATTTCAAGTGTGCTTTCAGCTGTGCCTAGGAGGAAAGGGCTTCACTCAGAGCAAGGGAAAGAGCATTTACAGGTGGGTTTTGTACAACTGTGGTCTCTCAAAGGCAGGTCAATACCTCCAGCACTGTCAGCCTCTTCAGAGGAGCAAGGGTGAAACCGGGGCCAGGTCTTTTTGGTCCTTGAATGTCTTTCATGCGCAGCAGAGAGAAGTAAATGCTTCGCTCCAGATACGGTGCTGCCACTTCCAACCTTCACCTCCTCCAGGCACGGCTACTGCAAGACCTCCCGCTTTGGGAATACACCTTGGCAGAGCTCCAAGAGTTACCAGCCCAGCAGAGACATCAGAGAGCCCTTCTCCACCGAGGGCTGTACCTTCCTAACAGCTCAGCTCTCTCCCTGCTACCTGCAGCGTGGGCTTTGCTATCGGAGCCCAGCTCAAACTGCACACACCCAGGCAGTGCTTCCTCATACACCAGTGCGGCACCATGCGTGAGGTTCTCAACAAGGGGTTAAACACTTTGACACTTTACTTACTTGTTCTTACTATAGTTGTTCTGGAGACTCCCGTGTACCAATAGACCCAGTGAAGTTCCGTGGAGAGAGCAGTTAACAGCAGGGTAACCCCCAGCACTCCTTCCCCAAGCTGAGGAGACTGAAGTGGGCCCGGCTGCCTCCTCGGGGAGCAATCACATCCCTTCCCTGGGTTAATTACAGCACTACATTACAGGACAGAGTGGGATACAAGGACACGTAACATGCTTTAACCCCACACGATAGCTGGAGCAGCAGCTAGCTCACAACCAGGCAAGCTCCAGGCACACCAGTGAGCTCTCCACAGGCCACAGCTGGGAAACCAGCCCCACTATAGGTGCTCACATGCAGTACTGCACAGCAAGGCAGGAGCACATCAGATTAAAATGAGTGTTTCTAAACACAGCACTCAGCACGTGCGACATTGCACAGAGCAGATGATAATGTGATGCCTTGTAAAACTACCTTTACCTCTGTTGTTAATAACAAGGTGACATTTATGAAACTAATAAACTGTTAACTCCATTATGCTTTATTGCCATTTCTCAAACATGATCTCTGTAATGTATTCATTTACTGAAACCATTTGAGTCATTTAAATATCATTAAACCATGAAGGAATTAGTTCTCCCCCTGCAGAGACAGGAGAAGCTGTGCTAGCCTCAGCTGTGATAGGGAGCTCCCTTCTCTTTCCCTAAACCCCATGGGGATGTAGTCTGGAGACTCCAGCCAGGTTTTGGGAAACGAGCAGAGATGGAGCATGGAAAGCCATGCTGACAGGGCCATGGAGCAGCCAGTGCAGCTGGGTGTCACCTAACAGGGAGGTGACACTTCCAAAGCAACGCTGCTCAGACAAGGAAGTTGTATTTCAAGGGTATTTGAGATGTGGGTGGTATATTCAAAGCATTTCTTATAATAAAGTGTCTTGTGTTATAGGAAAATTTTCAGTGAAACAAAAATAATTTGCTGAATTACACCAGCCAGAGCCCAAACCTACATGCAGTTCTGCTGTTTACCTAAAAAAAAAGCCCTAGTTGCATTGCACTGGGTCTGGACAACTTAACAGTGGATATGCAAAGAAAAGGCTTTTTTCAAACTTGCTGTAGCCTTAGAAAAGGTGAAGTTTAACTTTGAACTATGCCCCATGTAACAGAGCAAAAAGTGTGTGTGCAGGACCCGGATTGAAACGCGCAATGGGAGGAGATGTAAAGCTTTCCTCCCAGCCAGTCTTTTGACTGGAAACCAGAATCACTGGGAACTTGAAATCAAAGCTGGTTGACTTGTGTCCTTGGAGCCCCTCATGATTCCCAGACCCTGCTGCACACCAGTTCATGCCATGTACATGGGGGACCAAGCTCTCCAGTAGTGCCCATTGACATCACTGGGGCAACTCTGATTTCAGCCACTGTGAACAGTTCAACAGGTCACTCAAACCAGGATCTCCTTACAACTCACCCTCCAAAAGGGTCATAATATGACACAAGAAATTCATTCTTGTGTTTCCATAATCTATAACAACCATTAAAAGTCCCTCTTGGGCATCTCCCTTTTCACCACAGTCGGGCTCCGATTGCAAATCAATCGCCAGCAGAACAGTTCCCAGGTATCATTTATCAGTAACGTCATTGGGGCACAACCTGTGTCACCGTGGAGCTCCCCAGGAATAGTCTGTACATTTTTTACACACCCTCTCCCAGCCTTTTCAGCTGTTTTATCAGCAGGAGGAAGAAGCAACAGGATCTTTACGCTGAGAGCTCAACCCTTGCTTTCAGAGCCAGAAAGGACGAAGAAATGACAAAGTCTTTGCTCACATTAAGGGGTCACCAGTGATGGTTTGCATCAATGCTGCCTCCCTGCAACAACCTGACGTAAAGTGACAAGTGCGATGAAGGATTTGGGCACAGGGAAAATCATCATTCCTTTGACAGCTCCCCAAACTTACATTTCCTTTATTTTTGTAATTGTTAGCTTGCCAAAAGACTTCAGGAAGACCTCGCTTTCTGGTCAACACCTGTCTGGGAATTACTTTGAAGTCACTACAGGCATAAAAATATGACTCTGCTGGTGAGGACTGCTCCTACAATTGTGAATATAATTTCCTAATACCTCTGCCACTTTAATATAAAATCATTCATCTAGATTGAAATCCATCTGACAATATTTACCCAAGCTGTTCTCTTTCCTGTCGTGTCCTTTGCAGACAAAGTTCCCACACAATCACCTCTATCAGTTACCTCCAGGCTGACTGTCATGTCAAGTGCCAGCCAGGTTTGAAGGCTTCATTAAGACACTGCACAGGGTCTCAGAATATTTACATCCATTTCTGGGGTCTCTGTGATCTTGGTACAACTCTTGTACAGATTAGCCTGGTCCACTTCCCCTTGCAGTCTGGGAAGAGACAGAATTAATTCAGCACTACATAGAGCCCCTCTGAAAATGTCTTAATCTCTCTTTTTCCTCTCCAAAAGGTATTCCTGGGCTGCAGCTCTTCGGGTGCTGACCACCTCTGTGTTTGTTTTCACAGTGCCAACATCATGCGAGCGATACACATACACAGCAGTGAAGTACCAAGAGCCACCTCCGCTCCCAGCACAGACAGTTCCACCCCACCCAGAGAAGGTTCAGGATGACCATTTGCTCCCATTCCAGGGACAGACCTGTCTCCTCTTGGCCTCTCACCACACCGCTTCTCCAGGTTTCTCTAGCTGGTAACTTCTTCCATCAAACCAGTCATGTCCCCTCACCAGTGGGTCCACCTGAGCTCCACCTCTGCCTTCGGTGATTTCAAGTCCAATCTCAGCCCCTTGAACACACACCAGGCTTTAGTTTAACCTTTATACCGGCCTGAAAGCTTCACCACACTGAGGTTCCTTTCACCCTGCAGAGCAGGGTTTCCCCTTGGAAACACTGATTTTCCCTGGTATTCAGTGTTTCCTCCCTCTGTAGCTCTTTACATCAAGGGGTTCAGTTAAAAACAGTAGAAACATGTGCACTAATAAATAGCAGAATTCATCCCAAACATCATCCCTTCTCTCCCATGCACAGTAATCATTACATTACAAACACACAATAAGCATAAGTTGCCTTCAAATGTGTTTGTAGCAATCTCACCTAACAAGCATAATTAACAATCACATAATCTACCACAGCCAGGACGTGTCTCCCGGGCATCCTCCCTCCAGGACACAAACCTCTGGAAGAATCCCTAGTGGGAGCGTGGGAGGGCAGAACCAGCCCCTGGTTGGACAACTGGGGCTGTCCTGTGCACCCAGCCTTAGGAAGGTGCAGGCTGGCAAGGAGGCCTTGGAGATGAAGAAGGCTCCAGTGACCAGTCCCACTCCAGAGCTTCCCTCCAGGTCTCTTCTCACTACAGAGAAAACGAGACAGTATTTTCTCCTGTAACTCCACAAGGTTTATTCAGCTGCACTTCAAAACCCTGAGCCCCACACTCCCCCCCAATGTCAATACTGATCTGAAAACATTTAAATTGAAAAATAATATAATTATACTCCTTTCTTGTCCTCTGTGCTTGCACTCACAGGCTTTTAGAGAAAAATCTTAGATATATCGAATTATCTGGAAATGTACTCATCAGTTCAATGGAAGTGAAGATTTCCACATGATGATATGAACCCAATTGGCAAAGTAAACATAATTACTGATATTACTAGAAAACAAAATCAGCAACACTTCAAAGCTCTCTGGGCTTTAGTTAGATAATGTTTTTACAGCTGATCATCCATTGCAAAAGGGTTCTTATTATTCCACATCAATTTATCAAGCGATCTAAGTGACCTCCTGTCCCTCTGAAATCTCCATTACTGGGAAAACCTCAGAGTGACAGAGAAGACCCCAGATTTCAGTTAGATTATTTTGACTTAACTGTGACCTTATTTGAAATCCTGCAGCCATGTTTTCTCCTCTTAGTTTTTTCCAGCAAGTTCTGGGTTTCAGAAACCTCAGGTTTGGGTGTTAAAAAGCTCAGAAAGTGAGAGCATTTCACTGATTTCACTTTCTTCTGAAAATCCTCCCTTTTGGTGAGCTGCAGGAGTATCACTGGGATCTTTTATAACTTCATGAGCCTGCAAAGGTTTGCTTTTTCTTTTTTTTTTAATAGAACACCAAAATATTTAGGCCCATGCTTAAACTAAGATTTATTACTCTTCCTTCTCTACAGGGGCTGTTCTGTATTTCAGAATTATATTTGCTTCTGGCTTTGAAGCACTGCGGGATTTCCCTTCCATTTCCCCAGCACCTCCTGGGGTTACAGTATCTTTGTTTCCCATCCGTGAAATAGCAGTGCTACAGCTCAAAAATGTCACAGTGATGAGTAGCTACTGCTCGAAGGGAAAATGCCTCTGTGCTGGCCACAGAACTGTGCTACCAAACCAGCTGGGGGGTGCTGGGATGGGAGGGGAGGCATGGGAAGGATGGAGCATCATCTCTGCCTTCCCACAGCTTAGCTGGAGCTGGTGCCACAGACACCCAATGCATTAAATTTATTAAAGTTTGAACCCCTGACAAAACAGTTCCTTCAATATTAAAATAACTGACAGGGAAGGGGGAAAAAAACCCCACAGAAAAAGGCAAAGAGAGGGAGTACCTGCTGCATGACAACCTGCTGCTGACAGCCTCGGCGGGGAGCAGAGCCGCGTCCCGCGCACAAGGACCTGACCTTCCAGCCAAAGCACTGTCACCACAATATCTCCTGAGGACACATTGCTGCCAAAAAAAGAGGGGAATTTGCTCTTTTGCTACTAATATCCTAGACTTCTGACAAAACATGCAATTGCAGTTTTTCCCCCTTTGGCTGTTGAAAGGGGCTGACGGGGCCAGCGGGACACCCACACACCACATCTAATCGAGCACAGCTCTTCTCTGTGCTTCCAAAGGACCAGAGTCAACATGGGAATGAGGGTCTCTCTTTCCAGTATCACTTAGCTACCTTATTCCTTAAGGCAAAATCCAATTAGAAATAACAATTAAAAGAATTTTTCCAATCTTGACTTGTGTATTCCACTGTTCTCACCTTTCCTTTGTGTGCCTGTCTGTTAAGCTTTCTCTGCCACGGCTGCTTCTTCGGGTTCAGTATCAGGTGATAAAGCATAAACCACTATTTAAATACAATAATTTCAAGAGCAAGCTGCATTTATCTTCACTAACCTTGAATATGCCTGTCCCATCTAATGAAACAAGTGATTGAAGGGACTTGTTTTAGCTTACTATCCCAAGGCCCCCATAAAAGCTGAATAGTAATTTAATTAGTTTCCTTTCTAGTGATTAACTAGGAATTTCTGATCATTTAATCAGAGTGCACTTTGACTCATTAAATACCTGTTTCCATTTATTTTTTATGATGTTATTGAATAATCCTGCCCAGGTAACAGCCATCTGTATGCAGGACTGCGAGGTATTTAGCGAGAATCAGATAGGAAATATGCAGGATGTGAACTGGATTCTTCAAACCTGCTCAGGACTCACCTGACTAGGTGATAAATTAGCAGTTAATTTATCCTGACAGGACTGTAAACCCTGAGTCAGACCCTGCGATGAGGAGAATCGGAGCAGCTCTGTGCCTGCAAACCCGGTGCCTCCGCGGTGCCCGTTACGCACTCACCACCCGACCCCCAGGATGTGGGGGGACACCAACGTTTGCACCAAACCAACGGTGAGCACCAAGGCAAAACCTCAGCAATTCAAGCTCCCAGGATTCTGCTACCTGAGGATGAGTGGGAGCTCTCCAGCTCCGGTGACATTTCTCCTGACCACAGCAAGTCACTCAGTCTCCTGATATATCATCTCCCCCTTTGGTAACAGGGAGGCAGTAACTGCTAGCCTAGCTCATAAAGGATGATTAAATAAATCTATTAAAGTGCTATGAAGACCGAGAGCGCGATATACTTAACTTTTTATTTAGATTTAAAGCATATTATAAAGACTGTACATGCTCTCCAGGCACCCATACGAAAAAGGAAACTCACAATCCGTTAAAATGTTGCTTAGCAGCATAATGCAATAAGAAATGTTAAATCATCAGCCAGCTAATACTGCAGCAAAACGTATTTCATCAAGCCAACCCAAAACTTTCCCCTTGCAGCTCTGACAAACAGCAGGAATGAGAAGGATGTGGGAAGGCAGAGGCGAAGGTCAGCTTCTCCTTCATCCCATGATTGAAAATAAAGAGAAAACATGAGTGTCTGTATCAGACAAGAGGTACCAGGCCAGATTTCTGAGCACAAATACTCTGTGACTCATTTACATCCATTACACCAGAACACCAAGACTGGATTTGTTTCCTTGGATGAAAAAAGAAACAAAAAACTCCAGCAGCCCAATAGTGCCTCAACTCTCTTTTCACTTGCTTGGATCCCCTGGTAAGAGATAGCTCATCATATTGTTTGACTGGAGGATGTAAGGACTAAAGATGTAAGAACACCTAATCATCCTGTGTGAGTTCCCAGGATAAACTCTCCATATACCAACACCAGTACAGCACATACTGCCCCTCAAAACCCAGCCAGCAGCACTCCTGGGACGAACGAAAAAGGTTAACATCCAAGTCTGTACCTTGTAGGAAACATCGTGCAGGTCTCCAGGAGAAGCTCACTGCTTCTTCTCATTGGTATTCCACATCAGCACTGATAACACATTCTGGTTTTAAGTATAAAGATTTTTACAGCATGTAAAAATAGGGTTGAAACACAAAAATCCCAATTAGCGTGGAACCACCTAACAAACACTACCTTGTTAATGATAAAGACTTTGGGGAGTCAAAATTGAACATAAAAATCATCTCACCACAACTCTGACATGCAGACAGAAGCTGTAAAACACTACCTGAGGCACACCCCAAAACACAGCACGAGGCTGCTTCCTTCCCAACCCTCCCAAATTTTAGGATTTCCTCTATTACCACAAGATGTTTTTATTCTTTTTTAATTAGTTTGGGATTCTAAGACACCTCGCTGCCGCCCCCCCCAGCAACTGCAAGGGACAGAAGCCTGATGTGATTTCAGTGGAAGCACAGACACCTGTATAACCTCACATTTTATGGGGCTGTGACAAAATCTTTCCCCTCTGACAGGTTAAGAGCAGTGCTGGGCTTTGGGACTGGGCTGGCTCCACTTACCGCCAAGCCCAGCCCTGCATCCCAGCAGGAGCCAGCTGCCTCCACAGGGCCAGTGCAGCATCACACAGGCTGCATTTGTCATCCTTACCCATAATTAATCCATTTCTCTGCCTGAAATCATAACAAAGGCACCAGAGCAACTCAAGGAGAAAGGTGACAGCCTTACACCCACAGATCACAAAGTGGTTTCACCCTTCCATTGAATCACAGTTTCCTAAATCAAGGTTTCCCTCTCCAGTGCTGGAATCAGGAGACAAATCTGCACGAAAGGAAAACCAACAACAAATCAGGAGCACGTCCTACTTCTCCAGCCTGACGTACAGCCCAGCCTGCCAGCATAATTTGCCCTAAAAACAATTCACTCTGGAACAGTATTACTCGCCGTGATGAAGAGCCAGAGTTTTCTTATTTCAAAGGAAGTCTGGCTCTTTAATTATACTGAATGCTTTTCAGAGGGTAACGTAAAAGGTGTTATAATTCTAATTGCACATCAAGGAAATGCCCAACGATAGTAAAGATGTATCAGCCAGTATTCAGTAGAACAGTGCAAAGATGGGAGCATGAAGGAAAGCCTGCAATTATTCAATGTAAGCTGAGATAGTTCATCATGCTGTTGGACTGGAGAGAGGTTGCTGTTTTGAATTTTAAAGCAAGTTACTGTCTATCCTTTCTGCAACGTGTCATTTCGTAGGAAGGGAGCCTCAATTTATTACCATCATCTCTGCAAATGAAGTTAAAAACAAGCACGAATCCCACCACACACCCACAGTGAGTTTCAGCAGGTCACCAGCCAGACCTTCATGGCAAGACCCCAAGGACGAGCCACGCGTAGCGACTGGGTCCACAGCTTACACTGCATGGCCAGGATGACTAAGCAAGGGGGAATATTCACAGCTTTATGAAACACATCATTTTGCCCACTGAATTAAGTGCAGAACCAGCTGTTCTTGCTGACTGCCTCAAAAAACCCAAAATAAACCCAAGCCCCTTGAGAGGCAGCAGCCGCAGCCTCTGCGAAGAGGCAATTTGCCTTTGCAGTCTTTGGGGAACGAGACACTAGAAGGAGAATGAGAAACTGCATGATATTAGATAGAGGCAGGCTCCAGTCCTGAGGCTGGGCAGAGGAATCCAGGGCTGGGTTCTGACACCAGCCGGAGAGATGTAACCAGGCTACTACAGCACTTTGAGACACACACACACTGGCATGAGGGTGGCTTAGAACTGATGCTTGCTGTGGAAAACAATGTGGAAGCATCACAGAACTGCAGGGGTTGGAAGGGACCTTGAGAGATCATCGGGTCCAACCCCCAAATTATTACAGAATCACAGAATCACAGAATTATCAAGGTTGGAAAAGACCTAAAAGATCATCCAGTCCAACCATTCACCTATTACTACTAACTCCCACTAAACCATGTCCCTCAATACAACATCTAGTCTTTCCTTGAACACCCCCACTGGGAAAGAAAAAACTGTTGAGAAAGTTTAGAGCAGAAAGGGGAACAGCTCACAAAACACAGCAGAGGAGTGCTGTGTTTCCAACCAGCCAGTCCTGCCACTGGAGCAAACTCAGCCGGCCCCTCCAGCACCAGCAGGAACACTGGGCAGCACAGCCACAGACACCCAGGTCCACACAGCCAACAGCTCCCTGCCCAACGGGAGCAATTTGGGAAGGATTCAGCATCACAACACCCAAACTCAGCCTCTGTGGGAGTGAGCCATTGGTCCACAGCAGCATCCCTCTGGGTTAGCATCACTGGCATCCCTGCAGCCCGTGCCCTGCGGCCGTGGAGTGGCGATGGGAGGAGGCTGCACAGAGTGGATGGGAAACAGGGTTTATCACATCAGTGGGGGCTGTTGGGCCATGCTGCTCTGCTAACACTGTAAGAGAAACATAAACTAGCTTCCAGCATTGTCCCAAGCTCCCACAGAGTGCCCCGTTACCCATAGGGATTCCTCCTATGCCACAGCCACATCACTCCTTATCACAAAGCTGCCCGACTAGGAGAGCAGAGTTTAAAGTGCAGCTGGGAAGGGAACATTGCCTTGGTTCTTCCATGCTGAGGCACCATTTCCTTCGCATCCCTACAGAGAGAGAGCTAAGGGCATTACACGCTGCCTACCCACGGAGAAGGATTTAGGTTTGCATTAAGAGCAGCATCTCTCGGGAAGCTCCTGCCAAAGCACTGGGCTAGGCTCAGGCCAGGGCAGGGAGCCCCCCAGAGCAGTGCTGCTGTGAGTGATGGTTCAGAACACCCCAACATCAAGTTAGACAAGGATACAGCAGAAGATGAAGACGAGAAAGAAATTACAGCAGGGACACATTGTTCCACAGCCCATAAATCCCTTTTGGGCCATAGTCCACTTGCTGTTACCGTATGCACGTTACTGGAACACACAGAGAAAATGCAAGGAAAAGATTAAAATGTTCAATCATTTGCAAACACTCCCCAGATGAATACAAGTATGTGTTGGAAGAACAGCTCTAATATGAAACACTCCACCGTGGTCTAATCTTGCTGGGAACACAAAATGAATTATGTGGATGAATGCATCCAAGGGTTTATCCAGCTAAGGAAGTGCATTCCTGTAGCCAGGCTGTGCAGGCTCCTGTCCAGTACAGCCAAAGCTGACAAAGGCTGTCACTGACCTGATGACACCACAGCACTCACAGGACCCTGTGGCTGCAAGACAGCAGAGATGCTGCACGTGTCCAGTGACCTGCGGTACCCAGCAAGGTCTGGGGATGGTGATGGAGAGGCAGTTCTTCCATAAGGTCTTTTCCACCAAAAAACCCCCACCAAACTGCCAGAGAGCACGGCTTGTTTGCATGACAGCAGCTTGGATGGCATTTATCCTCTCATGCAGCTCTAATGAGCAGAAAACTAATTTCAAAGCTGGGTCACTTGTGTCACTGACCTGTGATTGTCAGGGCAAGTTTCAGGAAGGAAACACTCAGCCTCTTACCTGAGCCACATCTCACTCCCACAGCTCTGAGAAACAACACGTGCGAGAAGAATTAGGGGATGAGCCCCCTCATCCTGTTTCTCCTTTAAAAACCTTTGTTGTGAACGTTCAGAAGAGGTTTTCATCCAAGGATCAGAGCCATGCTAGACAAACCACAGCCTATAGCATGTAAACATTACCCACTGGATTTTATTATCGATGAGGAGTTTGCATCAGGAGTGTAGAAGAGCCTCAGCGGACTGATGTGGAAGGAAACAGCTTATACAGCTTTAACCAAACCCTGCTGGTTGATGGGGGAAGCGTCATGAAAATGGATGGTAAAATGCCACAGCTTTGTGGGAAGCTGACTGATGGGTTCTGAGAGCCCTTACATTTTAAGATGATTCCTCATGGATACCACGTCTTTGACACGCTAAGTCTGCATTTGTGTGCACTGCCATGACCTTACGCTGGGTTTCGACCTCATCTGTGCTCCTGCAAAGCAAACCATACATTGTTATGTCACATTATGGGTTGGTGGGGGGTTTCAACTCATTTTTTATTTCTATTTTGTTGCTTAAAAAAAAAAAACATTAGAAGTTATCTAGGATCCCAAAGGACTTGCAAAATCCCACCTGTACATTCAGGCAGGACAATTAACAGCAGGACAAGGGGGAATGGATTACAACTAAAGGAGGGAAGGTTTAAATTAGATATTAGGGGGAAGTGTTTTTTACAGAGAGAGTGGTGAGGGGCTGGAACAGGCTGCCCAGAGAAGGGGTGGGTGCCCCGTCCCTGGGGGGGTTCAAGGCCAGGTTGGATGGGGCCCTGGGCAACCTTGTGTAGCTCCAGGCCTGAGGTTGGTGGCCCTGCCTGTGGCAGGGGGGTTGGAGCTCTGTGATCCTTGGGGTCCTTTCCAACCCATGCCACTCTATGATTCTATTATTCATTAGATGAAAAGTGTCTTCAGAAAATTCTGCTCTCAAAACCTTCCACAGTGCCACGAGTGAAACATTTCCACCTGTAGTAACTCATTTCATGTCCATCAATTTTTATTTTACCAGTTGGAAAATAACCACCCTGCACTTCTCCTTAGTGCCTTCCAAATAATCTCTGATTGCCAGACACATCCCATGAAAGGTATTTGCTTTGTTTGTGTTTTTATGAAGCGTTGTTACCTTTCCCTGAGATTTTATTGCCCTGTAAATGAGGATCCAGAGCCCAAAGCCTGCTTTGATTTTTACAGCGACAGAGCTGCAGCGCAGCACTTACCCCACCTCATCCTCTGTGGAGAACCACTTCATAGGGCCTCTTCATAAGCTTCCCAGACAGAAAACCTTCCTAATGAGTATATTTACTGATTTCCTGGGGTCAGACATGGTAAGTTCCCTCAAATGCTGCAGAAATTGCAGTCACAAGCTGCCTGCAACGCTCTGTGCTGTAACAGAGGACAGGTTACAGCCCCGCATTGGGCAGAGCCACCCCAGCCCAAGAATCATAAAATGGTCTGGGTTGGAAGGGCCCCCATGGATCATCGAGCTCCACCCCCCCTGCCACAGGCAGGGCCACCAACCTCCAGGTCTGGAGCTACACAAGGTTGCCCAGGGCCCCATCCAACCTGGCCTTGAACACCCCCAGGGACGGGGCATCCACTACTTCTCTGGGCAGCCTGTTCCAGCACCTCACCACTCTCTCTGTAAAAAACTTCCCCCTAATATCTAATCCAAACCTTCCCTCCTTTAGCTTTAGCCCATTCCCCCTTGTCCTGCCATTATCTACCCTTTTAAAAAATTGAATCCCCTCCTGTTTATAAGGAGAGGACCAAGAAGCTGGTGAAATCCCAATGAACCATGCCTGAAGAGCCATGGGAATGTGTTTGTAGGCTCCAAAAGAGGAAAAAATCAGAGGAAAACTGTCTGCCATGAGAGATCGGTACTTAACTTCCCAACCGTGGTTGTACAGCCCGTGTCAGGCGTTACAACTCTCTGACACTTGACACTGACCTCAAAGGTTGATGCTGTAAAGAAGGGACAGCTTAAGCAATTAGGTATTATGCTGTTAAACACAGGTTAAACCGTGTGACCCCACTAAATGTCTGTATTTCTTGCAGGGAAAGCAGAAACATTGAGCTATGAACACTTCTGCTAGCTGAGCTCCCCGGAACATGATATTAAACCCACATCCACTTCAGCCATGACAGGGTGCAACTGCAAGTTCTTCTTGCAATTATGAGGAGCAGGGATGAAACGTCCGTGTGACAGCCCAACATGCCCTGGCCCCACCAGGACAGGCACGGAGGGGTGGCTGCAGATGTGCCAGGGTGTCGCATCCTGGTCCCAACAGGGTTTTGATCATCTTTTCCCACACCTAGACAATTAACCACCACACACAAAACCTCTTCGAATTCAATCCCAGCAAAAAGGTCACTTCCCTCCATGAGGTTTTCTGTCTCAAGGAAGAGGAACAGGAGTGGCAAACCAATAAACTAAATGAAAAACTCTTCATTTACATAGTGTGTTTCCTCACGACTGCCAGCACAAACCAGTACTTGCTTTTCAGCTCCTTGAAGGAGTAGCCAGCACTGTCTCTGCTGTTACACCAAACCAAAGTCACCTGAAAGCATCTTCCAAACCTTTGGAAAAGTTATGGCACGTTCTGATTTTTCCCATTCCCATCTTAAGGGATGCAGTGAATTTAAATTACTTAAACCACATCTGTTTAATCATAGATGCCTTTTTAAAGATTCGTTAGCTTGAAATAACATTTCAGCTTTTTCTGCTGGGTTTTTTCCCTCACTCTCCCACACACAGTATGCCAGGAAGAATAACATCTTCCCACACTGGGAGGGACAGGCACAGGACCTGCTACACGCTCATCTCAAATAGGGAGATAAAGTCTAGCAAAAGGTTTGAGAGACGGGTGTGCGTTGGTTTTGTTTGCTGAGCAGCAAGGAAACATGACTCATGTACCAGAGAGCCCAGAAAATGGGCTGATCACTGACACCGGCTTGTAGTGGCACCCACACCCTTGAGGATTTTGTAACAGCCCCAAATTTAGGAAGACTGCTTTAGGAAGTGTGACGGGTACGCATCGCATCCATCGTTCTTCAGCTCTTTTACAGACTTACTTGACTTCCACCTACAAAACCACTTTCTCATTAAACCAACTGCTGTGTATTTAGAGTGAGGAGAACACAGAGCTGCACCCACCCTCCCAAGGAGTGCTGCCATGGGTTAAAACCCCAGAGATACCACAAAGCTTGAGAGGGGCAACTGAACACCAGCTCTTTCCACAGCACTCACAGCCTGTGCTGGGTACCAGTGTACCAAGTACCTTCAGCATTATTTCCCCCACAACTCCCATATTGTTGTTATTTCTATTTTTATTATTATTGTTTTTACTATTACTCATACTACTAACTGCTGCTGTTGGTTACAGCCACTAAAAATCCACATTTCTCAAGGTAATTCCCCCTCCCAGCTGTGGGACAGAGAAGAGCACATGCCAGGGAAGCTCTTCAACGCGACCCTCTTGCTCACCCATCTCAGTTCAGACCAGGCTGGGAAGGTTTTAAGGTCATTCCCCACGTTGTGGCCTCTGCCAGACCAGGACTCAGAGCTAAGTTGGAGGATCCAAAGCTCTACGTGGCTGAGAGTCAACATGGTGACAGCTGCAATCGTGACCTGAAATGGATACAGAGATGGCCAAGTACAATAAAGGAACGAGCCAGCACCGACTCCCTAACAGTCCATGGGAACAAAGGGAAACTAAAGTACATGAAGCGATGAATTTTAACATCAATGGCTCTTTTTGACACCCATTGGAATTGGGGGTAAACTCCCTGCAAAGTTATTACTTAAAAGCCTCTTCTCAGCCAAAGGGAAGGGTTTTATAGCCGCTTACTGGATATTACTTGTGTGTCACACTTGGCAGTACAATAAAGCTGTGCTCTGTAGTATCACTGGTTACTTGATTCTTCCCTTCTTCCCCAAAATGTCTTAGTGGCATTTTCCCCAAATCCTTTTGTATCCAATAATATCATCACAGATTTGCCTTCTGCTTTCCAAAGAAATGAGATGCAGAACTAAACCTCGCTGGGGACCAGCGGAAAGTGCTGCTTCTCCACCAGCCAGAGTTCAGCTTTTCAGCATCAGCTGGAGCACCTGAGGGATGCAGGGTTTCTCCTCCCACCCAATCGTCCCGATCAAACCCGTGCTCAGAATAAACACCAGATCTGGGGCCCCCAATACAAGAAAGATGTGGAACTGTTGGAGAGGGTTCAGAGGAGCCACAAGGATGACTAGAGGGCTGGAGCAGCTCCCCTACAAAGAGAGGCTGAGGGAGCTGGGCTGGTTCAGCCTGGAGAAGAGAAGGCTGCGCGGGGACCTCATTGCAGCCTGCCAGTACCTGAAGGGAACTTATAAGCAGGAGGGGATTCAACTTTTTAAAAGGGTAGATAATGGCAGGACAAGGGGGAATGGACTAAAGCTAAAGGAGGGAAGGGTTAGATTAGATATTAGGGGGAAGTTTTTTACAGAGAGAGTGGTGAGGGGCTGGAACAGGCTGCCCAGAGAAGTAGTGGGTGCCCCATCCCTGGGGGTGTTCAAGGCCAGGTTGGATGGGGCCCTGGGCAACCTTGTGTAGATCCAGACCTGGAGGTTGGTGGCCCTGCCTGTGGCAGGGGGGGTGGGGCTCTATGATACATGGGGTCCCTTCCAACCCAGACCATTCTATGATTCTATGATCCCCAGAAACAATCTTGTGCAGAACCAAACTGAATTGTCTCTTGGGCAGAAAAAGAGAAATCAATACCCTGAATAATGAAAGCACCTTTTCTAGCTGGTAAATGCTGATTCCAGTGGGTGGGTGCTGGGCTTCAGCAGTGATCCCAGCAGGGGCACGGCCAGGGGAACCCCAACACGCACCCAGTGAGCATCTAAATGCAGATTCCCTGAGGCAGCACCAACAGAATGTCAGTGTTTCATTTCTGGTTATTTGCCGAGTAGGTACTGCAGTATTCCCTCTTACTCCTTTGTAGTAACACTCCCAGGGACACAGTCACACCACCAAAATGTCTTTCTTAACGAGCTGGTGTTATACAGGAATCCTGAATGACCTCAGCCAGCTAAAAAGCTCTGCTGGCACAACTTCTGTGTCGTTCATCTTTTACCCAGGTGTGTGCAAGCAGCCCTGAGCCACTCACCACAAGCAGATGGATAGGATCTCATATTTATGACCTGACAGCTTTTGTTGGTTTGTTGGTGTTTTTTTTACCCTAGAAATGAATTTTTCATTAAATCACTTTGAAAATCTTTGAATTAACTTAACTTCATTCAAGGAGGAATGATGACCCAGAATGGAGAGACTAAGGAAACTACACCCAGGTTGACCATCTGCACTCAACCAATTAGCAAATTGACCCTTTGAGTAACAGATAAAACATCCAAGGCAGGTAATGGTGTTACCACTTCTTGTCCAATTAGTTTTTCTTGTCTCTGCTTCCTTCTACACAGAGCATCACTCCACTGTCTCATTTCCTGCGATGGACAGTGTATAACCATGAGCATTAACTAAAAACCAGACAGCAGCTGTCACAGGGAAGGTGTGTCAGCAAAAAGGGGAAATAGCCCCAGGACTGGGCCAAGCACTTGGTCCTTTTTTCCCCTTGGCCAGGAGAAGGGAGCTGGCCACCATGGATCCCAGGGAAAGCTCAGGACAGGGTTGTTTCCAGCTGAGATGCAGCAAAGCTTCTGCACCCCGAGAGGGTTTGCAAATTACAGATGAAAATGCAATACTTCAGAGCACAAAAAACAAGTTTGTGGTGGGTGCTTTGTCACAAGATTTATAGGTTTGGAGTGTTCCAGGTGCTGAAGTGCACGTAAAGGGCTCTTGAATTGCCTGGGAATAGCTGGGAGCACAGCACAAGCCCCGATTGTTTGCGACAGACTGCTGGGAGAGACCTGGTTGCGTGGTTACATTAAAAACATAAACCAACAATTAAAAAGAACCAACAGAAACACGTATTTCTGAAAGGAGGAGTGAGTTCCAAGGAGGCTGCTTTGGCTGAGCCCCAGCCTGGTGCTTGCAGGAATTGCCATCGCTGGGGCTCACCGGGATGCAGCAGCAACACTGGGCCCTGCTCGCAGGATGAAACACCCAAGGGACAAACCAAGCACGTTCCTGTTACTGCATGTGCTGAACTGGGCTGTGCCACACCTCTAAAAGGAAAAAGCAGCCCTGCAAAAGGCACCACTACGAGCACAGAGTCAGGTAACCCTGTAGGCTCCTGAAACACCGAAAATCAAATCGCTTCTCCCACTCAGTCCCAGTGAAGATGCTTTAACTGGCTGGCCACATGTGACTTCTCCACCTCTGGTATTTCTCATTCAGTGAATAAGAGGAAAAGGTAAAATTAAGGCTCTTCAGACAACCTGAATTCTGACATGAGCTTCTCAGATGGGGAAACACTTACTGTCTCATATGTGTGGATAATACACACACAAATCACACAGGAGGGACAGGCACACAGATATCTGACTGTACTCTTGATATACCATATACATACCAAGGCCAAGTGTGGCCTTTGATAAAACAGGTCAGGTCTCAGCTCCACTGACACAGGCAGAGAGGGGCCAGAAGAAACAGTTTAGTCCAAAATACTCTCCCTGTTGGCTTCACACACTCGCTGGAGCCCTGCTATTTATATGCATGAATGATTTATTTCTCTATTACCAGTTACCTCCTTTGATTAAATATATTAGTGCCTTTTAAGTTATTTCAAGGCTACAATCATTTTAAAATTAAATGATCCTTCGAGTACCCTTTGGGGACTGTTCACTAAACTGACATTTCCATAATGCAAAAAAATTGCAGTTGCACTCATTTTATTTAATTAAACCCCACTCTTTATCACGTAAACCAAAGGGGAGGATATTAACCATAAGGTTTTTGTACTTCTAGAGAACTCTTGGAGTACCAGAGACTCTTTATTGTCATGGTCAAATTTTGTCTGCGCTCAGCCAATAGCTGGGATTTCATCTGGCTGCAGCACAGGTCCCCAAAAGAACAATTCCATGTCTTACCCATCCCATTACACCCAAGTAGGAAGCTTTTTTAAAAACTTCCCTCCCTTCCAGGTCTGCAAAGGGTCTGAATGTAAACAGGGCCATCTGAGGCGCTGGGTGAGGTGTCTCTGCTGAGCCCCCCAGCAGCACAGCCCAGCTTTTGAGGAGCCCACAAAATACTCCTGGCCTGACAGAAAGGAACAGCAGCTACAAAAAGAGGAAGATAAAAGCAATTTTGAGTCCCAAACGTACAGAATCCCCTCAGTATGGCCTATTCTTTAGAACTAAGCCTTGTTTTGCAAATCAAAGGACCAGCTGCTAAACTTGCCTTAAAGAAAGAGGTAGGTATGAATGCAAGGCTAAGAAAGTCCAAGGGGCAATCAATCAGTCCCCTCCTGTCCTCTGGCTCAGACCAAGAGTCTCCCTGTCCTGAGACTAGCCCAGAATTCCAACACCCACAGATGGTGTCCCATCATCTCCCGGAGCCAAACCCTCTGGAGGGGCATCGCTGCCAGCCAGACCCTGGGGCTCAGCCTCTCTGAGGATGCTCTGCCCTGTGCAGGAAGGTTGTGCCAGCGTGTGACCCTGTGGAGCTGCCACAGAGCACTGCTCACATCCCCCTGGGATGCCTCCAGGGCTGCAAACACTGGACCATGGCAATAAACCCAAATGCAGAGTTTAGGGAAAGCAGCATGCATCCTCTCACATGACATTAGATGTTACTGGGAAAGGGACAAAACAGGGCAGGGGAGAAGTGGAATTTTTTTCTTTTGGGGTAAAACTTTAAAAAAACACCCAAAAATTTCAGATGGAAGCCTTAAAAGTCGATGAGAGATAATCCTCAAAACACTTTTAGCTTTCACTGCTGCTTAACAGCCTGTTTTCCTGTGTGAAGTGACACTTCAAATTATACTTGTAGCTTGCTCTGTATGTTTTATTTCCCTTTGTGATCTGAGCCATCGCTGCTTTGTAAAATCTATCCCAGGCAATTAATACACCAAGCAGAGAATCACACAACTTTGTTCCCCCAAACAAGGTTTTGGCAGCTCTGGGCTGCACCAGCAGCTCTCACCACAGGTCTCAGCCCTCTCAGTTATTAAGTGGCTGTGCCCAAGGATGCCACAAAATGATGGCAAAAAAGGAATTTAGTTAAAGTGAACATGGCATTTCATCCACCCAAAGACAACACGTGTCACACCTGACAAAAATCCCCACTTTGGATCCCAAAACAACAGGTGTTTCAGTGATAAAAGTCAAGACAAAAAGAGCTAAAAGCCTTTCACATACTTTCTCCAATTTCTACAGCAACGGAGCCCTGACAGAGGGCTTCTGACTGCTCAATTTGATGGCCAGGCAAACTTATAAAAGCTGAAGCACCGAGTTTCCTAGGGGAAGGCATAATGAAATAAATGCACTCATGAATATGTATGGCAGGAGGCGGCCATCTGTTCTCCACCAACATCTTTTCTTAAAACAAGTTTCAAATATTTCAGCAGAGAAGTTGTATCTTTATTTCCATGTATAAAATTAGACCTTGAGTTTTCCACCATCTCTGGTCATTAAGTGCTATTGTTATGGAAACGTGCTTCCCCCCCCACCAGATAATCAAAAGATCAAGGGCATAATGCAGTTTTACAAAGTTCAGGTGGAGTTTTCAGAGTGTCTGTGTAGAAACTTCAAAATATTGACAGTCAGGGCACGCGTCGCATCATGTAAATATAACTTGCTCTGTCCTCCTTCAGAGAAACAAGAGCCTATGATGTGCTGCCCTCATTTGTATCTTACATCCATCTGATTTCCCTTTTGCTTCAGGAGAAAACATCATAAGGCATTTTTATTCAGTATTCATGAAGTCGGTGCCGGCACGGACCCTGATTTGCATGGGGGGAGCAGGGCACAAGCAGAGGAGCTGCTCTTCCCCGAGCCCTGGGCAGAGGTGGGAGCGAGCTGGGAGCTCGCCCGCACCCCAGGATGCCCAGGAGGTTTGCCAGGAAAGCTGAGCAGATCCCAGGCTTTGTTTATCTGTGCTTGCAGGTCCTGCTCCATCTCCCAGAACCATGCTGCAGGGAATCCAAGCCTGAACTAGGCTGCCAAGGACAAAGCCTGCCTTCCCTCAACATCAAACGTTGCTGTTTGTTATATTTATCCTTGTGGACAGCCCAACAAGCCTTCCCTGTGTATGAGTTCCCCCCACCAAAGCACATGTGTGTGGTTTATAACCAGTGGCTCAGCCAGGCCCCACACATCACCTCTCCACAGGATGCAGGAGCCAGACCTCTGGTCACTGGGGATACCCAGGATTTCCCTGAAGACCATGGGATGACAAGGATGTGCACTTCAAGGTTACATTTACAGAATACTCAGGTAAAAACACCGCTCTCCTAAAGCCTGCTGCACTGCAGGCATGACCTCCCCACCCCAAGCAGACCCGGCAGCAGGGTGAGGGTCCAGTTATACACCTCTGGCACATCCACACCAGCACACACGATGCAGGTCTGGCACTGACAGGCCCCTGGAGAGGACTTTGGAACAGCAGAAGCTGAAATGTGGGAACAGAAAACCCCCATCTCTACAGCACAGACTGTGCAGCAGCACGAGGAGGGCTGAAGTTTCACACAGCTAAAAGGTTTCTAGAGCATGCTGCTGTCTGATACTCTGTCCAGTGGTAATTAAGAGTCACCTGTTGATTACATAGAGCAGTGATGAAGCTGAAACAGCCCAGCTGAACAGGATTCTGACACGAATTTGTCTGCAAGAATGACCTTACACTGACCAGCACAGGCACAGAGCTCATCACAGGGTGCGTGGATTTGGTGATGGATGGGAAGTTTAGCTTCAGAGCAGAGCAGACACATGTGAGGTGTCCTGTGGGGAACCCTGGGGAAAAAGTGTATAAAAAATATTGGGGGTGTGTTGGAACAGCTCAGTCTCATAACCCAAACCACTCCTCTCCATTTCCACCTCTGCAAGATTTACATACCCATCTAAAAAAGCATTTCAAAGCAAGCCTAATGAAAAGATGGGGTAGTATAGGAATTAAAATGGAATATTATCTAGATGGTCAGGATTTTTCTAAACAAACCTCAGTACTTGCCAAAACCTTAGAATTTCACTCAAGTGAGGTTTTGTTCAAAAAAAAGCCACCCCAGGACTTTTCCACCAGCCCTTCCTAGGCAGCACGAGCAAGCAGTGATGCCAGAGCACAGGCTTTGAAATCATAGAATCATAAAATGGTCTGGGTTGGAAGGGACCCCATGGATCATAGAGCTCCAACCCCCCTGCCACAGGCAGGGACACCAACCTCCAGGTCTGGATCTACACAAGGTTGCCCAGGGCCCCATCCAACCTGGCCTTGAACACTTCCAGGGACGGGGCATCCACTACTTCTCTGGGCAGCCTGTTCCAGCCCCTCACCACTCTCTCTGTAAAAAACTTCCCTCTAATATCTAATCTAAACCTTCCCTCCTTTAGCTTTAGTCCATTCCCCCTTGTCCTGTCATTATCTACCCTTTTACAAAGTTTAATCCCCTCCTGCTTATATACAACACAGTTAGTTCAGACACAGCCTTGGTGCAAGCCACAAACTCTTCTTCCAGCCCAGCCACGCCACTCTGGGTGCTCTGCTGAACGAAGTGATCTCTGAGCACAAAGAGGCTCTGACAAAGCCAAGGCAGGCCCCCAAGATCGGGGCAGCATGGTGCAAGAGCCCCGCCATTCCTCAGCCCCTGGGCTGGAGTCATTAATGAGCTGAGCCTCTTGGAACGAGCACACCCTGAGAGTTGCTATCACAGCCCCCCCAGCAGGTTTGGATCCATTTATTGCCCCATCCGTGCTCTCAAATTCAAAGGTAGGAGTCGAGCTCTGCGGCACAGCCTGCGGCTGCGAGAGCTGCGCCCTACCGATAGTTAGAGAGCTCGTCTCCCTAATTACACAGAACATTAACCCTAGTACCATCAGCAGGGTTATCAGCTCCCCTCTGGAAGCCTGGCTGGCTCATTTACAGCTGCAAGGGGGAAGCGCCGGGAGGGAACAGCCAGGCACAAGCCCCTCAGCCTCAGCCACGCTCACCCGGAGATGGAGAAGAGGTTGGGCAGATCTCAGGGGCTGATTTCCTAAATTAATTTCAGCAGCTGATCTTAAGCATGGGCAACCTGAGCAGGTTACACCATAACAGCTTCCCCATTTGCATCCCAAATTTGGGCATTACGCTCAACCTGCTCATCCGTTGCCACTCAAAGGTGCAGATTACTGAATTTGCATAATAACTATCTACAACTAATTACCCACATTTGTTCACGGCAACAGCCACTTTCTGTAGGGCTCAAAATTACCATAAACTGTGCATGAGAATCAAGAACACACCGATTTATCTTATTAATGGTGGCAAGGAGTTTAGGCGTTAATTAGCAGGGTATTACTTGGAAAAGGCATTAAAGCACTCGAAGGACCGGTTCACTCTGCAGCCACTGAGCGTGGTTTGGGTGCTGGAGACCAGAAGGAAACTCTCAGAGCCATCGGTGACACCAGGAAAGGAGTCAGCATCCTGGGCACTGCTGGCTGGCACGGTGGCCACAGACCGTGCGGACACTGGAGAGTTGAAGAAACACATGCAAAAGTTATTTGAAGGAGACATCTGAAGATGAGGGAGATAAAGATCTTAAGTATGGGATGCAGGGGGAAATGGCCAGCCCCTTTTCAGTGTCTGTGGGGACAGGACAAGGGGCAATGGCTGCATGTTGGAGCACAGGAAGTTCCACACCAACATGGGGAAGAACTTTTCCCCAGTGAGGGTGAGGGAGCCCTGGGACAGGCTGCCCAGGGGGTGTGGAGTCTCCTTCTCTGGAGAGATTCCAGCCCCGTCTGGACACTGACCTGGGTGCCCTGTCCTAGGGACCCTGCTTTGGCAGGGGGGTTGGACCCCATGGGCTCTGGGTGTCCCTTCCCACCCCCGTGATCCTGTGAAAGTAAAAGCTCTATAAAAAACAAAACCCAACCCCCACATAACGACACCAGCAGTGCCATAACGACGTGAGGTCAGCAAGCCTCCTGTTTGCAGAAGATGGGCACTAAGATCTGTTTTCTTCTGGAGATATTTCTATCAAGGTGCAAAGCTGAATGCAGAAACAACTCTACAGCATTCCCAGCACCCTGACTGCTGAGTCAGCAGCTGCTGGAAAGCCCTCCCCTGCCAGACACACTCGGAGAGCAGTTCCCATAATATTCATTGATGCTTAGTTTTTTTTCCAGCAGCAGGTGGTACGATTTGTGTACGTGCAAGCAATAAACATCCAAACAGAGACTGTTCTGGTTAGTGCTACAGCTGCGCAGCGCTACCGCTCCCACACGTTCTTAACACCACCAGTGGAACCCCTGATGTTTGAGAAAAAGATGCCCTGGTGAACCTCTAAGTGAGGTTTTCACTCTGGGAAGGGATCACACCAGATCACACTAACACAGCCTCTAAAACATACAGCCACTGAGAAGCTTTTTCCTGGGATGCGGAGATCCACCCCCCTTAATGCTTACTGGTGGGATTGGCAAAGGCACCTTGGCCCCGCAGGTGCTCAGTGAGCAGGGAGAACTGGACAAACCCCTTGGAAACTTCCAGCCAGACCCAGGAATTCAGGCAAAATTTGGTTTGCTCCTCATGCCATGGGCAGCACCCAGCACTTTGGTACCGAGTTCCTGAAGTCGGTGAGGGGGTCAGAGGGATGCTGCAGGATGCAGCCAGCTTTCATTTAAAAGACCTCAACCCCACAACCATTACTTCATGCTGGTACAGAGAAGAGAAAGCAAAACAATTGATTATTTGCTGCTCTTCCATTAAAGTAGACAGAGGTAGTTAAAGGAAACGCTCTGCTTTTGGGCAAACACTCATGTGCTGCTCCTGATTTCCACAGGAGACAGGTCCTATCCATGTCCCCTTCAGCCAGGGATTTTGAACATGACACTGTCTCTAATGGAGCCATGGAAGCTTGGAGCCTGATCCACAGAGTGTGAACTGCATTGACTATAAATCTTTATTTCCTGGCTGTAATAAGAGATGGGATATAACGATTCCTTTCTGTCAGCCAGTTCATTAATTTCTCAGTAGAGAAATTTCTGGGTTTGGGGCATGTTTTGAGGAACTCGTTTTGCCTCAGCTACCCTGAGAGGAGCTATAGTGTAATTGTCAGGTAGTTAATCTGGTCATTGTGGATATATTTGTTACTCATTTTCCCAAGTACAGAGAGATTACAAATAAAAGAGCACCAAGGGCATCTTCCACAGCCCATCAGGTGAGATTCTCCTCACACACCGACCCCATGCAGCTAAAAATTAAGTTGCAAAACCTGCATCAGCTGCTCTCCAATACTGTTTTCCATGTCAATAAAGCAGCAAGTCATAAATAAATCATAATGTGCAATGGCCAGAAGTGTCCTTGTTTCTCTGCAATATCCTGGAATTTCTGTCCTGGCTGTTTGCAAGGCCCCAACACTTTGGTGTCTCTCTTCCCACTGACACACTATCATCTCCCTCTCCTTTCATCACTCGCTTCCCAAAACCTGAGTCCTCTAACTTACACACAGCACCCATTGCCCAGACATGCACACTGCCATCATCATTTGGAGCCTCACTTTCTGCTGTGGGCTCCTCAAACACACACAGCTGATGGGAACACACTCTGGCAGTGACCCCCTTATCCTGGCTATGGACCTCCCCAAGCCCCCACACACCAACAAGGCAAATGGAGAAACAGCTCCTTGGGTTTCAGGCAAAAAACCCACAACAAAAAAAAGGCTTTTTAAAATGCAAACCAGGTGCCCATCATCCTTCTCACCAGTGGTTCTGTTAGGGGAAGGTGGTCACATAGGACGCCTGCTCCAGGGGTGGCTGAGCACCCGCCATGCAGATTAGAGAAGCCCAACTGTTGTCACAGATGGCTGAGGACTTTTTGCAGGGAGACTTTTTAGCCACAAGGTTGATTTTGATCTTGGAGACTAAAGAAACATCAAAGGGAAATACCTATGGGTATACACTAGCGCTCTCAGAACAGGCAGGGGCTCATGAATACCAGTTTATAAATATTCAGGATAAATATTCCACCACCTCTGCACAGGCCGTGCTAAGAGTTCACCCCATTGAGGCTGGCTACCATCGAACCACAGGCATCAGGGCACCCAGGCTGAAGCTGCCATCTAAGGAACCACTCCAGGTCATGCCCCATCAGGTGGCTTCTTTCTGTGCCTCCCTGTGACTTCTGTTGCTGGGTCAAGGCTGGGCTGTGAAGTCATGTTTATACAGGACTTCAGAGCAATGATGGGGGGGTTTTGAAGGTAGCACTGGGTGTGCCAGGCAGAGGGATGCTGTGAGCAAGGTAATCCCAGCAAGAACCAGCAGCAGCCCAGAATGAAACCAAAAGGCCAGGCATTGAAAAGGCTGTTGGCACCTAATTTCTCAGCAAAAAGCACAGGGAAAAATCCTCAAACCCAACCTGAAAGAGTGAATTTTGAACACACAAGGCTTTACACAACCTTCCCATTAAGAATTTCCCACGGTATGCAAAATTATTTATGATTTATCTTCCACACTGCTGCTTTCAGCAGCAACAGAAGGACAGAAGGGGGTGGATCATTTCATTTAAAAATCCACTGTTTCAGGCTAGTACTCACCAGCTTGGAAAAGCTGCTTACAGTCGTGTTCTCCTTCAAAGACCAGCCTTATTTTCCCAACCTCACCCCAAGAAAACACTGGTGAATCTGGAACCCACAGACTTCTCACTCCCAGCTTGCAGAATCACTCTCACAAGCCCTTTCTCCACCCAGATGGATCTTAAAAGTGAGTTTATAATATGAGAGTCCATGGACAGTCTCCTAAGCCTAGGAAGGAAATGTTTCTGTTTTCCACACAGCGCTGGGCAAGCGCTGAAACTTTTGAACAAGGAGGAGATGAGACAGCAGCAACGGGGCTCTGTTAACAGCTGAATATATAACAAGAGAAAATATTAGTAGAAAAACTGTATCTGTGCATATATAATACAGTTTTTGTAGTCAGGAGCTTTTATGAGAGGCAGAATTTGACTCACTTGTGTAATTAAAGTGTTCGGTAACGGTGGTAATTACCCCATCAGGTATGGCACAATGGATCGCAGCGCATGCCCACAACATGACTGTTATTTAAGAGTTTCATTTTAATTGTTGGAGCTTTTGCAGGTTTTAAGCAGCTTCCTACTGCCTTGGGAGCCCAAATCGTCAAGGGGGTACAAGGTGTAACAGCACAGACCAAGCATCTTCATGGGGTGTACTGGTGTTCTCCTCACCCTCTCCCGCCCCACACTCCAGAGCGCTCAAAAGCTCACAGAGAACAAACCCAGAGCATCTTTATAAGATGCAGGGGTTTTTAGGAGAGCCAGGTATAAACAAAGCAATCAAACTCAAACACATCTGGGCCTGCCTAAGTCTCAGCAGCACAGATGTTTTTGGGGTGTGATGAGAGGGGTGCAAGGCAGAAGTCTCACAGCCTCCCACACCGCTGAGCATCAATACCTTCAGACAGACAAACCCTGCAAACTTCTGGAAACCAACCCAGAACATCCCAATCCCCACCCAGAACATCCCAATCCCTGCTGCAGTGACAAAGCCCCTTCCCATTGCAAGTGGGTTTGAGGCACATCAGCCTCAGCAGTGCTAAAGTTATATGGTTTTGGGGTGGAGGAGTGTGGTGTTAAGACCTATATTAAACCAAAGCAACATAAAGCATCAGATTATTCCCCCAATTCAAAGAATTCCATGGTGCACAGACTTTGCTTTCAGCACTAGCAGAACATGAATCACCCCCTGCATCAAACCCTCATGCCACATCTAGAAAAACACCTGACCCTGTCACACCGCCCCGCCTTGCCACTGTCAATCAGTCCTTCCCAGACTCTTCCAGCGACAGAATCAACCCCTTCACTTTGGAAAGGGGCAATGAAGATGATGGATGTACTGTGGAGCTGATTTTTGCTGTGTCTATAAACATTCCCCTAACAGCTTATCACAGCACAGGAGGAGTTTTCCAAAGCCAACTGCTCTTCACTGAAAAGTCCTGACTTCTTTTTTTCCCCGTGTGTGCTGTAGAGAAGGAATTATTTGTATTTGAATGTGCTTCCCTGTGATCATAGTTAACATTTGGGGCAGCAATGAAGGCACCATTAATGAGCTTTTATTACAAAATCGTCCTTCAGTCCCTCTCAACTCCGGTCCCTTCCTCCAGGGAGGCAGTGTGTGGCTCTGGATGCTTCTCTGGCACAGCTTGCTTTCCCCTACATGCTATAATAATGAAATCACTGTACTAAATTCAAGAGAAGAGCTGAAGAGTCACCCTCTTGATTTTCTCCCTGCAGACCTAATGACCATGCTACGACCAGGATGTTCTTCAAAAATCAGAATAACTCAGGCCTGACATTCTCCTTTCCTTGCTAAGGGCCACAGGAATGATGCCACATTTGAAAGCTGCTTTGGAATGTTACTATTAGTGGATTTTTTAAAGTGTGCATTGCTATCTTTCTACCTCTAAAGGAAAATCATATGAGAGAGAGAGAGAGAGAAAACGAAACATATCCAGATCCTGATGTTCAAGAGGCACTTTAGAAGGAGAAATAGGTCCATCATTTAGAAATACCACTGTTTATAGCAATATCTTGAAGTGATAGTGCAAAACAGCAGCAGGACATTTAAAACAGGTTTTTGAGCAGCTTTTACCACAGCCCAGATATTTCCAGGAGGAAAAGACAAGTGCACAGCCTGGTAAGAGAGTGAGCTCCTAGTGCTCCCCTCCAGAGCATCCCCTGGCTGTAAGTAGCACAGCAAAGGGCTTTACCCCCCTCATCTTCTCCATCCACCCCCAATGCCCCAAGACAGAGGTCTGGCCTTTCCATGAGCTGAAACACACGTTTCTTTCCCCAAAGAAAGAACAATGTATTTAATTCCCAGCACTCTGAGTTTTACCTTTAACTATTCACTTCCCTGCTTTCAGAAGCTGGGTTTAGTAAGTAGTGTGAAAGGCAAGCCCACTGCTGTCACTTAGCAACCTAAAACGGGGTTTGGAACAAAGATCTTTATTTCTGGAGCCATTTAATAGCAGTGGCTGATGAGGGCTGAGGTGTTTGGTGGCAGTGCAAAGCCCCAACCCCTCTGGGGCCATACACAGGGCTGCCTCGGTCTCCACAGCTTCTTGCCCTCACCACAGAAGTTTTAAGTGAAAAGCAAGGACAGAAAGACAATTTTAATGAAAAGACAGCCTAATAACAGCTTTAATTTTGTGAGTGTCTTAGCTAACTTATTACAGCCTGCTTAAAGGTAGGAGACACATGAGAACATCTCACTCTATGACTGCACACATAGATCCCATCAGCTGCTCCTCCTCTGACAGAGCATCCTCACACCCCTCCAAGTCTTGTGGCAGTGACCAAGTACAGACAGAAAATCCTGCTGAGTGTTTGCAGGTGGAGGAGCCAGGAGCTGCCCTGGGCTGCCCTGGCAGAGGGTTCTGCTGGTACCTCCTGCTCTGTGGGGCTTCCTCAGCCATAAGCTGAGAACTGACAGCACCCAAGACAAACCCCAGTGAAAGGAATGCCTGCTGTGTGCCTCCAGCTGTGCCCAGCTCTGCTCCAGCCTCTTTCTCCACCAGCAGGAGGGAGAAGACAGTTGCATGTCTGACATCCAGGCAGGAACACTGTGTCCCTCTGGGTCCCACCCTGCGTTACCCACCAGAGGAACCAAGAGCTTCTGCTGCTTGCAGTGGATCTTCCTTTTGCCTGAGTGAGGACCTGCTTAATTATTGCCAGCTTTAATTACCATCCCAGCTTCCCAAAGGGCTTTCAACCCATCTCAGTTTTCACATCTCATCCCTGCTAGCTGATTGCTATGTTGCTGTGCACGGTGGTGGCTGCAGTAGGTCCCCAGCACCTCTCAGCTGGCACAGAAGGAACAGAGGAGCCACCTAAAAGTGAATGAAGTTGAACCTCGTTAAACTGGGAATTTGCCTCTGCTGTTTGCTCTCCACCATGGCCAAATACCACTTTAATGGGCAATATAAAGCCAAGCATCCACCATAAAGTAGCTGTTGATCATGTGCTAGAAACAAAGAATTCTGCTGCACACTGCATGCCCGTTTCTGCTTGCATCCTCCTGTCACCATACATGCAAGGTCAACTGCTTCAGCTAAATAATCCTGGCAAATCAAGAGACCTTGGTAAAAGATAAAAACACAGGCAAGAGAGTATGAAATACAAAGAAAACATGAAAAAGGAGCTAAAGAACCCACAGTGACTCTAATAGCTACAAAGTCAGATTCACCTGCTGAATATTCTTCCTCAAGGAAACAGGTTCAAGATGAGTTTCACCTCTGAAGCCCCAGTAAGCAAACTAAACTGTTCCAAGGGCAATGAGAGAACGTAAAATAGATGCTGTGATGTGATGGAGTAGAATGTGTGAACCCTAACTTGAAGACACTGCCTCTAATCAAATCCTAATCTTATCATTCAAAGTATTGTATTATTATAGCCATGTTTTTCCTGCTTTTTTTTGGAAAAACAATGTTTGCCTCTGCATCTTTAACAGTTTCTATTAAGGACAATCAAAGATATGCCATATGTGATCAACAATACCTATCAAAGAGAAGCCTAAGTTTAGGAGTTTGTATTTAAAATAAGTTTAATTTAGGACACTGCATTTTGTCAGGTCATAATAAAGGTAAAAATTAAGAGAAAGATTTCTCACATACATATCTCTAGACACACTTCATAAGGAACCCAAAATTTATTGCTGGACTCATTTTATAATGAAAGAGTGTTAGGTATAAGCTACTCAAAACACCCAGTGCTCTGACACCAGTGTATATGCTTCATATGTGAGTCAAGTGAATGCTCTAGGAGGACTTCTGATGGGATGGAGGTGGCATTTGACTTTGTATCAGAAATATGGAGTTGTCTGGCTTTGCTGTGAAGAAAGGGAGGAAGTTTTAGGTAATACACCCAAAATGCATTAACCACCTCACTGATAAGCCCAACCATGACGTTAAGTCCAGCAGCTTTGATGGTGGCTAAGTCACACCAACGTGATATCCTGCAAACAGGCAGGATGTCATCAGCCACAGAATGGTAAAGCCCACCTAATGTTCATCACCACTATACCAGTCTCTAGCCAAACTGGTAATGCTCCTTCGTTATCCCTGGCAGCCAAGCCCTGTGATCGCCCAGGGAAGACTTCAACCATTGGTCTGTCAAGGTTTTAGCTTTGTTTACAGTGGGACTGGAAGATACACTACGTAAGCTTTGGGTTGGGATAGTTACAATTGAGGAACCAGAGAGGGAAAAGGTGGTGAGCTGAGTGCTTGGAGCAGAGCCTGGAGAGAGGCACCAGAGCAGGACAATGCCACCACAAAACCAAACCACGATGCAAACAGGCAAAGTTATCCTTGGGGACATTAAGACCTCCATTCCAAAATGTCATTTTATTTCTGCAATCACCTAATTTTACTAATGGGGTTTTACCTGCCAATTAACTCCTGTAATTGAAAGCCAGTTCTGGGAGCTGTTGAGGCAAAGCGCTCCGTCCTCACATGCAGCTGCCCCAGCCCAAAGAGAAGCTTTCCTGGGAATCAGCATTCATCACAAAAGCCCATTTTTAAATGCACAGCAGGGAGCAGTTTCCCTTACAACAACATTACTCAGGACATGTGTGAGTTGTCTCCAGTGCAGTTTTCCCTGAACAGGAGTCAAACCCCTCTGGAAGCGATCGCAGTCTTTATACCAGCTTTGGTGGGCACTGGATGAGGCTCATGCTGCTGCCACATCCAACAATTTATATTGCTTACATCACTTTCCCCACCATAACTAGGAAGATCCACAGAGATCTCCACTCCTTGCTGTCCCCTTTAAACCCTGCACACATTTTCCTCAGTTGCAAGGTGGGCACAGCTACAGCATCTCACCAGCTGAGCCACATCCCAGGCTGGCACACCTTACAGGTCTCACCCACAGCCTCCTGATGCCACTGTTTGAAAAACATCCCTAAACATGGTGTCTGAAAGAAATCATGGGCCAAAAATTAGACAGATTACAATTTATTCTTACCTCCTATTCACTTTTGCCCTTCAAAAGAACTCTGCCCTAGGGAGCTGACAAATAAAGATAAATTATCCTTCTGCAGCGTTCTCTCTAACTAAGCCATTGTAGTGATTAAATGAACCTTAGAAACCAAATTCAGCTTTGATAGCTAAAATTGGGTGGAATTTTCTTGCCTTTTTACAAATACAACACTCATAACTTCTGGTGCATGAGGCTGAATTGGAGAAGTTTTCCTGGCTGAGCATTTTGGGGCAGTTAGCTACATGCTCATGTTAATGGACTCAGCACAGCAGGCGCCTAAACAGTGTAAAGATGCATCTCTAAACACAATGATGTACATATGTATAGGTACATACAGTCCTGTGTAGAGCCTGCTGAGGTCTCCTGGCTCTGAGCTGAGCCACATTCCAGGACAGCACACCTCTGTGGCAAGGCCACAGTGCTGGAGCAGGTCGGGCTCCACAGGGGTGTGAGGTGGGGACCCATATGTAGCATTAAGGACACCACTACAGCATAGGATTCACTCCTCTTCCCCACAATTTAAGAGAAACCTGAAGAACCACTTGAAAGTACCAAAAATTAAAAGGTTCAAGGGCTGGCAGAGAGAAACTGAAAAAAGCTCAACCTAGTTTAGCAAGAGGACAACTGAGAGGTGGCTTGATTACAGTGTATTGCCTTGATTATTTTCAGGAGAAAACCAGCACCAGAGGGTTCTTCAATCTCACACTGAAAGGTGCAAGAGGAATAAGTGACTGGGTGGAGCAAAATTCAAAGGAGGATGTCCAAATGAACTTCATCAGCATGGGTTACACCAAGCTGAGCAGCAGCCAGTCCACCATCACTAGGCATTTCAGAATCACAACTGGATGCTTCTCAGGGAGAAAGGTACATGGATGTGCAGGTATGTAATATGTAGGGAAACGAGGAAAGGAAGAGTTGTGTCTCCTGTGTTCACAGGCACAAACATGAGGAGGCTGAGCGCTGCCTGTTCTGCCTCTGACCCCACAACAGGAGATGCTTTTCGGGGAGCTTGTGCTCCCCTCTTCTCCAGCCCCCCTGAAAACCGTTACTTAAAGAGAGTAAGACTGCTTCAGCATGAACACCGATTTTCCACTGTTCCCCCCAAACAAATACAGGAGTTAAATATACTGAAGGATGCTTAGAGAGACAACACTCCATAAGCCCAATGTTTCTAAACAGAAGTGAAACCCCCTAACTTCCATGGAAAAACAGAGCTCCCAGGATGCAAATACCAGATGTGTTCATGTCAGAGCATCCTTCTGTCCTACTAACATGTACGTCTGTCTGGGACTTCATGGGAGGGCAGATCACTCACCCTAAGGATCCAGAGGATAGGGCCATCCCTACTTCCACCCCTTTCTTTGGATGGACATTAAACCTGATCCAAAGCCTGTAACAGGCAACAGGTTTCAGGATTTCTGTAGGACAAGACACAACCAAGTTTGAATTCTGGAATTTTCAGATTCCAGCAGCACAGATTCACTTTAATAAAAGGTGTGGGGAGAAAGTGCCTATAAACAAAACCATTGGAAAGAGAAGAAAATAATTAAAAAACCAAGCATACACCTGTACACTTCATTAATAAGGAAACAGTGAGGTTTAGGAGCTGTGCCAGTGAAACAAGGGGGCTTCTTGTGTTCCAGAACATCAGAATTTTATCCAAGCCATGAAAAATAGATGCTGGACTTGCAGTTTGAAGTTTAATAAGAGACAAGTCTAATTATCCTCCTTTTTAGCCTGAATTCCTTTCACTCAAAAGATCAAGGTGTAGAGAGAAAAACATAAAGAAAGAGGATATTAACCCCACACACTTCTGCCCATCCCAATAATTCTTGTAACTCATTAGGTAAGCTCTACTGTGCTGCTGCTGGTAATTAGGTTCAGAGTTTGTGTCACTATTGTAATGGGTTATTGATCACTGAAGTTCTCTAACAACTTCATAGTTCCAGGAGTTTGGAAAAAGAAACCCCAACCCCAAACTCCATGTAGTGAGTGCTATTCTTGATAAATTTTATTTTAATTACATATTACAAGTCTGCACCCTTCCCAGCCCTAAGATTTCATTTTCTCCCCAGCAACAGTTTTATTTTAAGCTTTCCTTTGACAGCCATCTTCGTTGGCCATTTGGTCTGTGGATATTTTTCACCTGTCTCAGGATTCTTGGGAAGAGCTATTTTTTATTCTGTCTTTTTTTAGGAGAGAGCACATGCCTGCAGATGCAAAAATAGGCTGCGTTGGTCTGCAGCTGGGGGAGACCACCCTGTTTATGCAGTCCCCTCTTCCATATATGTGTCTGCTCCTTTCTAGTCCTTGCTTTATTTATACTACTTCTGGACTGGTGCAGCTCCTTGGATGCCCACAGAGTGAACTCTTTGTTGCTGTCTGCAGGAGGACACACTGCTGAGCATGGAGACTCACGAACATGGAGAGGCAGTGATGAAACATGTCCCCAGTGTTTGGAGCCTCCCCCAGGGATGGAATGCCTGGGAAATGAGCAGGGCAGCAGCCACCCCACACAGTCTCATCCCAAGAGCCATGAGCACCTGCTCCCTGTCTAAACCCATTTCAAAGACTGAAAATTAAGACCACCAGCAGCTGGCCAGGCTCCCCCCAGCTCACACCCATCAATACTCCAGTTTCTCACCAGCCAAAACTCTGCCATTGCTCTCCAAGCAAGTCAGATCCAGTGATCCACTGTATTCTGTGGCCCTGCCCAAAGCAGCCATGGGTCTCTGCCTGCCAAGGCACACATGCATCATTACTGACTGCAGTAGTGTGAAATGATCACTGCAATTTCATTAACTCATTATAAATTATCAGTTAATTATTCTTCCCAACCCTGCCACTGCTCAAGACAAATGGCTCTTGCCCATCAGGACCTGATCTGTGGTGGACGAGAGACTTAACATGAGCCAGCAGTGGCTCTGGCAGCTCGCAAGGCCAATGGGATCCTGGGCTCCATCAGCAGAGGGGTGGCAGCAGGGACAGGGAGGGGATTGTCCCTCTCTGCTCTGCCCTGTGAGGCCCCAGCTGGAGTCCTGTGTCCAGATCTGGGGCCCCCAATACAAGAAAGATGTGGAACTGTTGGAGAGGGTTCAGAGGAGCCACGAGGGTGATTAGAGGGCTGGAGCAGCTGCCCTACAAAGAGAGGCTGAGGGAGCTGGGCTGGGTCAGCCTGGAGAAGAGAAGGCTGTGGGGGGACCTCATTGCAGCCTGCCAGTACCTGAAGGGAACCTATAAGCAGGAGGGGATTCAACTTTTTAAAAGGGTAGATAATGGCAGGACAAGGGGGAATGGACTAAAGCTAAAGGAGGGAAGGTTTAGATTAGATATTAGGGGGAAGTTTTTTTAAAGAAAGTGTGGTGAGGTGCTGGAACAGGCTGCCCAGAGAAGTAGTGGATGCCCCGTCCCTGGAAGTGTTCAAGGCCAGGTTGGATGGGGCCCTGGGCAACCTTGTGTAGATCCAGACCTGGAGGTTGGTGGCCCTGCCTGTGGCAGGGGGTTGGAGCTCTATGATCCATGGGGTCCCTTCCAACTCAGACCATTCTATGATTCTATGATTCTATGATCTAAGCCACGGAAGAGGGAGAAGATGCCACCCTGGTGCCCTTCAGGCCTGGAAGATGCTGCTGCAAGGATGCAGAAATCAATTAAGTGCTGCAGGAAGACAGGAATAAACACAATTAAGGAGGATATAAAAAAATCCCCAACGAAGTTTAAAAGCTATTCCTCATTCCCCAGCAGACTGTAATTGATAGCCAGCATCAAGGCTGGCGGAGGTGGGCAAGGGCTGCTTCTGCAGGGAGAGGTTTCTCCTGAAGGGAAGGGTTTGGGTTTCCTGCTACAACAACTCAATATTGCTCTAATTGCAGACAGATATTTATGCCAAACCTGCAAGCTGCCAATGCACCAACAATAAAAGGGAAGACAAAAGCTGTTTAACTGTTACCAGAACGTGCCTGGCCGGGAAGGAGAGTGTTGGGTGGGCAGCAACCACACATCAAGCAAATCAACATTCACTGGGGGTTCCTGTCAGCTTAATAGAAACACCAAAGAGCTTTTTTGTCCTTAATGCTGCTGAGACTCTTCCTGTGCTGTGACTTTTCCTGTATTTTAAAATGCTATTTAGTTATAGAGGTAAGCACATCTCATCTTGCAGTTTGAATTGGGCCCAAGCCAGTGGAAAGCAGGCAGGCAGTGGAAAGCAGGCAGGTAGAACGGGTCCAAACCATGCTGTGGCTGCTCTTCTCCCCTCACAGACCACATCTCCTGCAGCAGACAGAGCAGGCTCAGAGGACCTGCCTATGACCCTGCAAAGCTGGAGGAAGATTGAAGCCATGCTATACTTTCCTAATAACTTAGAGGCTGCTGGTGGAGAAGAGGGGATAATGGCCACATCTCACCCCACTGCTGCTGCTGTGGGGTAACTGAGGAGACAGAGTGATGCCTTGGCCAAAGGCTCACCCCCCCTTCAGACCCAAACTACCACAAAACCAGGATACTCCTTTGAGTCCACAACAGCAGCCCTACACATCAAGCCATGCTCTTGTAGCCAGGGCTGGGGGTGTTTGACCAGCCAGAGACAGCGCAGGAAGATCCTTCTCCTTGTTGGTTCTCTACACATCTCTCTGGCATTTACACAGCATCACAGAGCATGGGGGCTTCTCATCCTTCATCCTGCTGCGACCTGACAGCACAGGCACATGGGGAAATCACAAGTGCTGAACAGCAACACGTTCACACTCAGTCAGACCCCTGACAAGGCTCACTTCGGTTTGCTTCGTGCAGCAATCGTGTCTGGTTTGACCTTCTCTGCACACAGCTATCCAGCTCAGCAATCCCAAAGTCCCTTAACCCACCACATCTGAGAAGCTAAAGAATGTATTTTCTCAAAAATAAAAAGTCTAACAAAGCTCACAGATTACTTCCTCCCCCCCTTAGTTCTTAAATCAGATCATTCTTTACATAAGTCTGTACTGCCATTGGCTTGAATCAAATACATCTACAGATAGATACATCATTAAATAACAGCCCAAAACTGGGCCCTGCCTCTACAGTGCAAATATTTAATTTCAAAGTATTTCACATGTTTATTGCAATGCTAAAACCATCATCAAGTTGTGGATCTTCTCTAGAAATATCCATTCGTAAGGAGTCAGAACTCACTTCTCTGAAGTTATCTAGGTAAGTATTTAAGCAGCACAACTTAAAGCACTAATTTACATTTGTTAATTCAAGGTTGTTCAAACTATTATAAAAATTTCAAAGAGGAAAAAGAATTGAATAGCTTAAAAGCATCCTTTGAAAGCCAAGATATGACTTGCCTGCAGGATTTTCTTCCCTTAATCAGCCCACATAGAAGAGTTGTCATTTCTATCTAGTTCACTAGGAGATATGCTTTAGTTATTAAATATTAAATCAGAGAGAACAGAGATTCAATTCAGAAAAATATAGCTCAATCTGCCAAATTGCTACTTACATAAATTATGTTGTGAGCAGATTTTGATAAAAATGGCTTTATTTAAAGATGCAACCAAGACTGGTGATAAACGAGGCCCCACTGCGACTCAAGTCTGCAAGTTTTAACTCAATAAATATGAAAGAAATCAATCTTCACAGTGCATTTTCCTTTTTTTAATGTGGTTTTTTTTTTTTACTTTTTGCTTCCAAGACAGATGCCTGCAATAAGGAATGGGGTTTGCTGCACATGGAGATTTCCATATACTATTCATAGAGGAAAGAGCTATCTGGCTGAGCAGAGTAACACTGAAAGAGAGGGAAGAAGCCACTGTAAATCTTTTACTAACTAGGGCTGAGCAAATAATTCAGCATGAATAATTCGGTCAACAAATGTTGCCTCTTTTTAGGCTCACAAGTCATTTATAAACAAACTCCTTGTTTTCCTTTTAGTTATTTGACTTTTAAAAACAACAGCTCCAGCGATGAACCCTGAGCGTTCCCTGGTGAAACCATGTTTCTTGGTTGAATCTGACCAGAAAAACCCCACTGCTCAAACATCACCTCTCCCAGTGAGCCAAGCCAGAGCAGGAGGAGTTCAGTGTGGATGTGGGCTCACATGCTGTGGGATTACACTGACACAGGGATGTTCCCAACCTCTCTCTACAGTTCCCATGTCAAGTCAGATCTTGGGGAGGACAAAGCTCACGAGGACTCTGAAGCCATCCCATAGGTTGTCTGTCATTAGCCCTCAATTTTGCTGTAAGCTGGGGATGACTGCTCTAACAGAAGGCTTGGGAATGGCTGTATTTGGGTTAAAAGCTTTAAACCAGGGAAGACAGCTGAGGACATCATGGAGTCAGCTCCTGAGCACTGCTGAGCGCAGGGGGAAAGTCTCCAAGAGACCACTGAGAAGATCTTCAGCTGCCACCCAGGTGCCAAAGGTGACATGAGCATCTCTGCCATTGCCTCTGGCTACTCATTGCCTGGTCTACAAGTGTTAAAGTCACATCTCCAGGGACATAAGGGCTACTTCTACCAGGAAAATCTCCTGCAGCATGGAGACACATCTTCAGCGACAGCATTGCCCTGGGAAACATGGTTCATGGTATATCACTCCGAGGACATCAGGCATTCAAAGTTGTACCATCACAAGCAAGCATTGCTCTGGCCTTTCCACTCACCCTCTAGCAGCGTGACCCAACGAGGCACCCAACCAGTGTGGCACCGAGACAGACAACCCATATGGCACATGCAACCTGTGTGTGGTCTGTGTGGGTAGAAAGGTCTGTCACATCAGTGCTGCTGCTGTCCCAACACAAAACCAACCACATGAAAAGCCACCTCTCCTCCCACCCATGGACACCTCCTCCACGTCTACCTGCAAGAGCACACCATCAGGCCCTCCTGTGCCAGGCAGACATACACACTGCAGGGCAGCCAGAGTCCAACAGCCTGTTGGGCTGGTGCTGATGGGGATGGTCACCCCAGGGACTGGCTGGAGACAACCTCCAGCTACCAGCCCAGAAAAGCCACCAGCCCCACAGGTGCCTGTCTGCACCATGCAGGCTGCTGCGGCACGGCACTGCGTGATGCTGGCTGCAAAGAAAACTCCCCCTCCCACCCCTGCATCACTTTTCTGCAAGATTTTACAACTCCTTCCACAAAACTAACAGTTCTCACCCCAATAAAAGGGCATTTACCTTTTGGTTTTACACAGGCTTTTTATGTGCGTTACTGCAATCAAATTTAATTCACTCCCCGCTACTCGAGCTGGCACTCGTTTCAGGGTGAAGTGATAGCAAATAGCAGCCCCTTTTTCTACTGAATTGCTGAATAAAAGGCCAAATCAGCTCCTGTTTAAAGCAGCTTTGCATTGGGAGGGCAGCAGGCTGCCAGCGCAGAGCGTGCACGCTCAGCCGCGCTAACGGCACCGTTCAAATCGGTTGTTTCCTTCCACAAGTCCATCACCGGGGTGGGAACGTGGCAGTTTCTCACTGTAGTGTTTTAACTACCACCGTTACCCTGCAAGCTACACTGAAAACTGAAATCCAAATGACAAATGTCTTCTCTTAATTAGCCACTCTGCTGATCACTTGGCTTTCATTTCAGACCACCAGTGCGAAGAGGCGTCACCGCACCGCCCCCAGCTC
Source organism: Zapornia atra (assembly GCA_013400835.1). NCBI lineage: Eukaryota > Metazoa > Chordata > Aves > Gruiformes > Rallidae > Zapornia > Zapornia atra. Next base: position 836,039 of record VZTU01005395.1, read on the forward strand.
AGTTCAATAAACTGCATCAAAATGGTCTTCCAGGATACAAGGAAATCTCTAGTTTGAGCCCATTTGCTATAGTATATAAATGATTTAAAAGTTAATATAACATTTAGGGCAAAAAAATTAATTCTGCTTTAATTCCACATTTACCAAGACACTTGGCTCCCAAAGCTTTGACTCAAGAGTAGGGTAGCACCCAAGTGATGCTTTGCAGAAAGGAGAGGAGAAGGGGCAGCAAGAATAAACCCAGAGGGAAGGAAAGGTGGAAAATGGTCAGGAACTGGCAGACACACACACACACAGGTAAAGGCCACATGAATATGAAGATGAGATGCTAAGGAAGGTCATGCTCCAACTGCTCCAGACATGGGTTATGCTCCCTCTTCCCTACCCAAGTTTGAAACCTCACTCCACAAACAGCTAGCAATCACCTTGCTGACTGATGATTTTCCATCCAAACATACCAGTTTGCAGTGTAAGACTCATTCAACAGTAAACCCATATTTTACTTTAAAGAAATACTCATCCTCCTTGACTCTTCATCTTGGGGGAGTCAGCCTATCCCCCCTCAACTCCGTGCTACCAGCCTGAGCAAGATGAACTCCCATAGCACTTTCCTATGGAAGATCCTACACTCTCATCATCACCCCATATGCCCCTTTTTGTGTTTGATCCACCTAATTTCATCCTTGGGAACCTAATTCCTGGAATTGCACAGACTTTTCCAAGCAAGGTCACACTGATGCAGTGCACAGAGCTGTAACCTTACCCCACACATCCCAGCAAGTTAAGAAATCCCACAGACAGGTCACACACCTCACATCCTACAAACAACCCCTGCGAGTCAGAATTTCCCCTCTCAGCCATTCCTAGATGAGTCCCCAGGTGACAGCAAAGTGCTGCTGTAATACCATTAGTTTGCATTTTATGACATGGTTTCCTCACACTTCTAGTACCCAAATCGATATTGTCATCTAATTCTCCCTATACCCCACCTACACCTCCCCAGCACTGCCAGTTTTAGCTGGGCACACTTAGCAAGCACAAGGCCGAACTCCATTGCTGCCACCCCCCCATAACTCCCTGGCATGTGATACCCAGGGTGTCCCCTCCAGCCAGCTCCTTCCCTTCTTCACAGCTTTCATGTTAATCACCATCACACCAACTTCAGGTGGAATCATTGAATGAATTAGGTGGGAAGGGACCTCCAAAGCCCATCCAGTTCCATCCCTGCAGCGAGCAGTGACATCTTCACTAGAGCAGCTCTCTCAGAGCCCCATCAAGCCTGACCTTGGATGTCTCCAGGGATGGGGTCTCCACCGCCTCTCTGGGCAACTGTTCCAGCGATGTACCACCCTCAGACTGAGATTTTTTTCCTAACATTCAGCCTAAATCTCCCCCTTTCTAGTTTAAACCCATCACCCCTCACCCTATCACTACAGTTCCTGTGTCAGATGCTCTGTTTGAAGATCCCTTCCAACAGTTACCACTGTCTTTTAGACCTTTCATGGGAAAAAAAAAAGGTATTAAATCAGATTGCAACACAGCAGTACTAATAACATATTCCACACCACTCTCTGCTTGCCTCTGTGAGCACAACTTTCTCCTCCTGCCTCTCCAACACCCGGCAGAGCGCTGACCTGAGGCTGCCACTTCTCCCTTCTCAAAAGGGAAGCATTACCTGGGATAGCTCCCTGGTTAGAGGGCAGCACCTCCCACAGACAGGGGCTCATTAGAAACCCCTGGAATTACACTTAAAATTCATGGGACAATGCTCAATATCCCACAAGTGGGATTGCCTGGGCTGCCTGGTAATGTCACATTAAGTGCTCAGGGACCTTCACCTGCCTTGGGTAACACAATTTCCATCACCACATGCTCGTTTCCACCATCACCCCACGCACATCTTCATCCTCCTTAAAGACCAAGAGACTACTTGTACTCCCTGGGTTGGGGAGTAAGGATATACACAGGGCAAAGTACAACTATTAGTATCACAAAACAGTCTAAGCTGGCTTTCCAATTCCCATTGGAGCATGTCTAGAGATGGAAGGGAACACAGACCTCTGGATATCAGTTAATAGGGGAGGAAATCCCACCCCACACCCCCAGTGCTGGCTGAGCCGCTGCAGAGCAGAGACAGCTCCATCCGAGGTGGCTGCTCACTGAACACCCTGAGCCTGCTCCTCCAGCCCACAAACCACAGAGCATCTGTGCTCAGAAAAGGAAATCAAAGGCTGAATCCCACACTTAACATGAGCCAGCAGTGGCTCTTGCAGCTCACAAGGCCAATGGGATCCTGGGCTCCATCAGCAGAGGGGTGGCAGCAGGGACAGGGAGGGGATTGTCCCTCTCTGCTCTGCCCTGTGAGGCCCCAGCTGGAGTCCTGTGTCCAGAGCTGGGGCCCAACACAAGAGAGATGTGGGGCTGTTGGAGAGGGGTCAGAGGAGCCACAAGGATGCTCAGAGGGCTGGAGCAGCTGCCCTACAAAGAGAGGCTGAAGGAGCTGGGCTGGGTCAGCCTGGAGAAGAGAAGGCTGTGGGGGGACCTCATTGCAGCCTGCCAGTCCCTGAAGGGAGCTGATAAGCAGGAGGGGATTCAACTTTTTAAAAGGGTAGATAATGGCAGGACGAGTGGGAATGGACTAAAGCTAAAGGAGGGAAGGGTTAGATTATATATTAGGGGGAAGTTTTTTACAGAGAGAGTGGTGAGGGGCTGGGACAGGCTGCCCAGAGAAGTAGTGGATGCCCCGTCCCTGGGGGTGTTCAGGGCCAGGTTGGATGGGGCCCTGGGCAACCTTGTGTAGATCCAGACCTGGAGGTTGGTGTCCCTGCCTGTGGCAGGGGGGTTGGAGCTCTATGATCCTTGGGGTCCCTTCCAACCCAGACCATTCCATGATTCCATGACTTGGGAATACTTCAGCTGCTTCCCAAATAGACACAAACAAACAGAAACCCATCAGCTGCCAACCCAGTAAATAACCAGTAACCTGCATAAGGAAATCAGGACGCTGCAGGTCAAAACCAAGTGCTATTTAACATGCTCACTTTGAGCCCATTTCTCACTGATGCATTAATTTATCACATAAAACCCATGAGGAAAGAGGATTTGCAAAGGTCACACAATGGAGCACTTCTGACCTGAGCTGTTACTGCACCCGTTGGGTGTTTCTGTCACAGCAAGGCAGGGAAAGGGGGGAAAAGTGAAAGTCAGCACAGCAGCTGAGAGCTGCAAAGCAAAACCAGGGAAAATAGTCAATAAAAACATCCACTGGGGTCACAACCATGTTGGAAAAAGCCTCAGAGCAGGATCCCTGCACCTGTAAGCAATTTCTTGAGGATGTAGCTGGGAAGGAAGCACCATATGGTGAAAATCCAACCTGTAATACCCTGCTATGCCTAAAGCAGAGCCTTGTAAACAGAGTCACAGACAGCAAGTTCAGCTAAGGTAAGAGAGGCTGGAAGGTCAGCCTGGGGGGCATAAATTGGGGAGTTGTAAATGATGCTGGGAGATGACAGGAAGGAGAGATTTAGAGAAGCCTGAGGAAGTTAATCTGCTGCAGATGGCTTGTATGTCACTGCAGCACCTCTGCACAACGGGATCTGCTGGGAAGTTCGTTTGGAAGCAGCCAGAATGTGTGTGTGTGCACCCAGCATCAGGCAGGGAAAGCCCACAGCTGCTTGGGAAAATCACCTGATATCCAGGGGAAAACAGCAAGAATGGGCCTGCTAAGGGACTGTTGCTTGCTTTCCCACTGCTCTGGCTGTTTGCAAATTAACAGAGGCTGGGTACTTTTTTAGCAGATTAAACTTTTACTGTTCTTTGATTCCAGCCCACCCTCCCCTCCCTGCACGGAGCAGCCCAGCTGTCCAGCTGCCTGCCTGGCTCTGCAGGGCATTCCCCTGCAGCTCCAGCTTTGCGTGCTGCTTTTTAAACACACAGAGGCTGCACTGTGCAGATAAACCCCAAACACCACCAGCTCCATCCAGAGAAAGGCAGAGGGGGGCAGTTTCACCCCCCGTGGGTCTCAGGCTGATGCGAGTACACCCCAGGAAGCTGCTTAAGGGGTAATGCAGGAATAAATGTTGAAGTTCCCCCCTACCACTCTTCCCAGTTCCCCAAGACTTTGAACACACTGGCCAGCAGCAGCAAATAGACCTTTCCCTGGTGCTGGCAACATCTGCCATGCCCCTGGTGTCTCATCAGGGCAGGTGTGTGTTGTTTGGGGGCTGAAGTGACAGTCCTGGGGTAGGAATGGCACTGCTTGCATCCCAGTGCTCTGGAACAGGGCTGGGATGAGTCCTGAGAGGTAGCTTACAGAAGTTATGGCAACAACGACATAATCTGATCCTCAGCAGCAGCTGTAATTAGGTGATGCTCTGTCCTCACACACTCTTGAACACAGGCTGCCAGCAGCCCAAGGAAGCATGGGCTAGGACACCAGAGAGAAAACCCAAAAAGCAAAGGAACCCCACAACATGCCAGCAGACCTCACACAAGCTCTAATTAAGCTCCAAGCCCGTAAATTACCCACCAGTCATTAGTGGCCAGCTGCACTGCCCAGGCTGACCCTGCACCCCCAAGAACCATTCCCAAACAGCCTCTGCTTTGCCTGCTCCTCTCCCTGCCTGGTGCACGTACACAACAGGACAAATCACAGTCAGTGCCAAGGAGCAGAAGCCCTGAGCAGTGCTGCACATTTGTACCAAGCCCTGGTGTTTTCACAGAACTGCAAATACCGAGGGAGCAGGAGCATCATCTCAAGGGGATGCACACCCCTGAAATGAGCTGGTCCCAGACCCTTCTGCTTGTACCACAGAATCGTAGGGGTTGGAAGGGACCTTGAGAGATCATTGGGTCCAACCCCCCAGCCAAAGCAGCTCCCCAGCTCATATTGCACAGGTTGGCATCCAGATGAGTCTTGAATATCTCCAGAGAAGGAGACTCCACCACCTCCCTGGGCAGCCTGTCCCAGGGCTCCCTCACCCTCACTGGGGAAAAGTTCTTCCCCATGTTGGTGCGGAACTTCCTGTGCTCCAGCTTACAGCCATTGCCCCTTGTCCTGTCCCCACAGACACTGAAAAGGGTCTGGCCAATTCCCCCTGCATCCCATGTCTAAGATATTTATAAACACTAATTAGGTCCCCCCTAAGTCTTCTTTTCTCCAGGCTGAACAGCCCCAGCTCACTCAGCCTGTCCTCACAGGGGAGATGCTCCAGGCCCCTAATCATCTTCATAGCCCTTCTCTGGACTCTCTCCAGGAGGTCCCTGCCTTTTTGATACCAGGGAGCCTATGTTTTCCACACAGTGCCAAAAACCTCTATGTGCCCATTCAGAAACTTCCAAACACTGATCCTCAGCCAGGATGAAGCAGAACCCCCTCGCTCCCATCAGCACAGCACAGCCTTTGCCACACTCCTCTACAATAGCAAGGAGCCTATACTGTGTTCCAGAGCTCCACAGACTCCCAGAACTTGCTCTGGGGAAAGGATCAGTATCTGCACTCTGTCCTTAACCTTTGCTTCAGCTCAGCATCTTCCAGCAGGAAGCGAGGATATCACAATCAGTACCTGATAGTTACACACATGTTAAGAATTTTACATTAAAAAAATGTTTGAGAAGCCTTTTCTCACAGAGAGGGGGATATATGAGGAATAATCCTTCTTGGCAGGCAAGGCTCACAGGGGAACATTGCTCCCATCAGACACCTTAGTGCTACAGTAATCTGCAGTCTGATGTACAGAGGACCACACAAGCCACACTGAGAAATACAGATGAGTTGGGAGATGACAGATCTGCTCTGTTTCCTGGCAGCCAAACACAGATGTTGTGTATCTTGGTTTTATTCCTGGCTGAGGAGAACAAGAAACAGGGAAGCTGCTGCAGGGAAGAGCACTGGTACTGTCAGATTCCCTCCTCCAAACCCAGGAGCATCCCTGGAAGCTGTCTGTGCAGCACGAGATCACTGCTGTCCCAACCTGCTGCTCGAGTTCGCTTCCAAGCTGAAGCAGGGGATGCTCTGAAAGCAGCAGTGGTAAGGCTGCAATTAGGGGTGGCTCCTTTCACCCTCTCCAAACGATGGCTGTCCAAGCATCAGCCCACAGTGCCTGCCCCTCCATCTCTGCAGGTAGAGCCTGTGCTGAGATGTGTGGGAAATCGCTCTCTCCCCTCCCTGACCAGCATTAGGACAGTTGATAATTTAGCATGCAGGAGCAGTTGGTGAGGTACAAAGACATCAAAAGACCACTCTCCATCCCACAGCAGATTTTCTGCCTCAATATTCCACCACAAAAACAGTGCACAAAGGTGCATCCACCAAAGAACAGCCAGGCTAAGTATGGAGAAGAGGGCTTTTTACCTTCACTTTCTTCTCTTTCTAAGTATTTCAGCTGAATTCCTGGTGCCCAAGATGTAGATCTCCACAAGTATTGACGTTAGCTCTTGTTTGGAGAGCTGGTATCAAAGGCCATCAGATCTGCTCTGGAAGCACAGGGAGCAGCTCACTGTATTTGAGCAGTCACAGGGCAGATGGAAAGTCAGAGAAAGATGTAGAGAACACAACCAAGGCATTGGGAATGCAAACATCAGGGCAGATCAGATGGTGGAACTACTCAAACACAACAATACCCACATTACCAACACACCATGCAAGGTAAAGGTCTAAATAATAATAATAAAACCCCCTCTATGCACAGCACACAGCTAAATGCAAGACAAACCCTCTCTGATGGAGAGATTGGCTCAATTCCTGGTGTCTTCATACCAAGTTCAAATGGGTGGTAAGTGCCAGTCCCAGGCTGAGCCACCCCCTGCCCTTCTGAACACACACACCACCATGTACAGGTGTTACAGCCAACAAAAGGTGATGGACAAAACCAACCATGATTTAGTAAACTGGAACAAAAGCACCACAACCAGCAGAAAAACTCAACAGCATCTAGGGAGTTCCTTAGTGGAGGAGCCAAAACAGGTTTGTCCCACTTCTTCCCCATGCTTACAAACCCATACAAAGCCAGAATTTCCCTCTCTTCTTTTTGCCCTCAATTATTTCAGTACCTAATAATTGCACTACTCACACTCTGAGCTAGAGAAGACTTTTACCAAAAGCTGTCTTGCATCTGGGCTGGGGAATCACAATCTTTTTAATCACCTAATAAAACTCTCTTTGTAAGAGACTTCCAAATGCCATTCACCCATTTACATTTTTTGTCTTGGTCAATTTTGCTTGCAATTTTCCTCATCTTTAGGAAATTAGCCATTCTGAAGCACTAAAATGTATATAAAACTGTGTGGGACTTACCATATACAACTCACTGCAGCTCATTAAAAGACTCACACTTTCTCTCAATATCTAAACACTTAATGGTTCATTTCCTCCTTAAAAAAAAATCCCCAAATTCTCCTGTTTCTAACATATAAAAGCTGAAAACAGAGCAGACCACTCCTGAGGCAGAGGGGAAATACCCCAATGAACTCTATGGGAAGGTGACAGCACATTTCTAGGCTTGGTTTGTGCCCCCATAACCACCCACATCATTACCATGCTGATGGTAAGCCAGCATCTTACCATGCTGATGACAGGAGTGGCTTTACCTTATGCCTGTTGCCACATAGCTGGACAGAACCTGCCTGTCTAAGTGCAGTAATTAGGGCCATCCCAGCATTTCCCTCATTAGGTTTTGATGGCATGGCAGCTCCCAGCCCTGGAGCCTCAGCCCTGTGCTGTTCCAGGCAGCTGCTGCTCCCAGTCAGGGGTAACCAGCACACTGGGACACAGAGCTTCTAAACCACCAGGAAAGGAGAAATGAGAGGGATGGGAGAGTCCCAGTGTCCTGCTTTGGATTTAGGAGAATAACATTGATAACACCCAGGTGTTTTAGTTGCTGCCAAGCAGCCAAGGACCTTTTGGGTTCTCCAGCAGGCTGAGGGCACAAGAAGCTGGGAGAGGACACAGCCAGGACAGCTGACCCCAGTGCCCAAGGGATATTCTGTACTGTATAGCATGCTCCATATACAACTGGGGGGTTGGCCAGAGGCTCCTGAGCCAACTAGCTGGGCATCAGTGGCATGTGGGCAGTGAGCAATTGTGCCGTGCATCACTTGGTTTGCACATTCTAGTATAATCTTTCTTTTCTATCCTACTAAATATATCTTTATCCCAGCCCATGAGTTTTACCTTTTCCCCAATTCTCTCCCCCATCCCTTTGCAGTGAACGAGGGGCTCTGGGGGTGGGGGGTTTAGCTGCCAGACAGGCTAAATGACAAACCCCTCCAAACACTATATTGCATCTATCACCTGCTTAAACTCAGCTGCAACTGTTCTCCTCTAACTGCCATCTCCTAATGACTCCAATACATCCAAGTGCCTTCACAAAGGACCAGCCAGCCAAGCAGTGGAATACCCACATACAGCATTTCTTGTTGACCTTCTGAAGCAATCAGCTTGTGACCCAAACCACAAGTTTCATTAGTGTGGTTGTATAATTCCCTTCTTAATGTTAGCAATTAATTCATCCTGGTTTCCAGTGTGGGCTCTGCCTCACAGCCCACATCTCAAGCTTGTGTTGCTCTAGTTCCAGCAGCACAGAGCCACAGCCATGATCATGTCTGCAGTGCTTGGAAGCCCAGAGCAATTCAACACAAGGGAAGAAATGTCTCAGGAAGGTAGCTGTGTGTCCAAGTGGGACCTCACCAGACACCCAGGCCATGCCTGACACTCACTGAAATGCTCCATGCTGTTTCAAAGCCCTTTGCCAGGACAAACAGCTGGAAACACACCCCCCACACACACACATTTTGCCACATCATTTAAAAAAACTCTCTGGGAGTTCCTTGCAGGCCCACACAAACCCTCAGCTGTCAGGCTATACAGTACATGTCATACATTGAAGTGCTCACATCCCAATATAAGCACTAGGCAGCGAAACACAGCACCCAGAGAGCACCTCTACACACACTATCTCTCAGCTGTAACCTGCCCTGCCTGACCCAGCGTGCCTGGATTACCCTCTAGCATTTATATTCCACAAACCTCTGCTATTCTATTATTCCAGTCCCTGAAGGGAGCTTATAAACAGGAGGGGATTCAACTTTTTAAAAGAGCAGATAATGGCAGGACAAGGGGGGATGGGTTAAAATTAAAGGAAGGAAGGGGTAGATTAAATATTAGGGGGAAGTTTTTTCCCGAGAGAGTGGTGAGGGGCTGGAACAGGCTGCCCAGAGAGGGGGTGGGTGCCCCATCCCTGGAAGTGTTCAAGGCCAGGTTGGCTGGGACCCTGGGCAACCTTGTGTAGCTCCAGGCCTGGAGGTTGGTAGCCCTGCCTGTGGCAGGGAGGTTGGAGCTCTGTGATCCTTGGGGTCCCTTCCAACCCAGACCAGTCTGGGATTCTATTAGCAGATGCCAATTTGGGCCTTCAAAAACACGGTGTAAGGGAGCGTGGCAGCTGGGCCTGGGCCCAGAGGAGCAGCAGGAGCCCCCGCAGTGTTCCAACAGCCGCTCCGGAATTATCGCTTCAAACTCTGGCAACGATGACCCAGCAAAAACCAATGTCATATAAATGTAAATGCAAAGGGATACCCATCAGGCAGCACCAGACCCAGAGCTATAATTGTAGCTCACAATTTCACTCCATAGCACCATCACACAGGGCTGTCTGCGAAGGGACAGCGCGACGGGCAGGGTACTCGGCATCAGCGAGACTGGTGGGATCTGAACCTCGGTACCATGCCCAAGGTTACACTGCATGTGGCAGCAGGGGGATTCTGCTAGAATCATTGAATGTGTTAGGTGGGAAGGGACCTTCAAAGGCCACCCCTGCAGCGACCAGGGACACCTTCACTACAGCGGGTCACTCAGAACCCCACCAAGCCTGACCTTGGATGTCCCCAGGGATGGGGCCTCCACCACCTCTCTGGGCAGCCCGTGCCAGTGTCTCACCACCCTCAGAGGGAAGAACTTCTCCCCAAGGTCTCATCCAATCCTGCCCTGCTCTAGTTTAAAACCATCACCCCTTGTCCTATTGCTGCATGCCCTCATGTACAGTTCTTCCCCAGCTTTCTTAGCTGATGGGTTGTTGGTTTATTGGTTTTTTTCCATCTGCAACAGATACCAAATGTACCTGGTGAGCAACAGCCCTGAACACACAGTGTGATGGCAAGGTCACCAAACACAGGGGGAAGCATGGGGACACGAGCACCCATCCTACCCTTCCACCTCTACCACCCACAGGGGTGATGAGGACAGAAGAACTCATGCTTGTGAGACACCCGACCCCAGCCACCACACCAGCAATCCCAGTGCCCACTGTCACCATGGCATCACAGCCACTGTGAAGGTACCACACAGGCAGAGGGACAGACGCTTGCAGAAACAGCACGTCAACCCAAACGCTGCCTCTGACTCCCTCAGAATCGCCTAATGGCTGCAAGATGCTGCCAGAACAAATGACAAGTCAGCACAGTCTCAGAGTGAAGAGAAAAAAAAATCTCTTAATGGGAGAAAAATTAAGTAATGGTCACTTAATTCCTGAAGTTCAGCGTTCCCAGCTTTAATTAGGAGCCCGGGAAATCAAATGTTATAAAGCCCATCTGCTTACAGGCTCCAGAAAGATGAAAACCTTCCCAAAAAATGACATAAATAATAAATCCCCAGGCTGCCAGCGTGGCACCCAGTGCCTCCCCACGGGTTTCCACACCCACCAGTGCTGCAGCACGAAGCGCGTTCCCAGACGCAGCTCGCAGGAAGGTGGGTTAATTCCTTTAACAATTTAACAGGTGAGGGAAGGACAATTATTTATTAAAAACAGCACTCCCTGCTCTTGGTAAGTGCTGGGATGGAATGCCAGCCTGGCCTGGGGCAGCCAGGGGCAGGCTGCCCTATGGCAGATGGGGGGCTGTAAGGGGTCACACACATTGGGGGGACCTGAATGCCATTAGTTTTAATCCAAGACCTTCCCTCAATAAAAGGTAAAGAGGAGGAAAACCCCTTCTCCATTCAAGGCAATACCTAATTACATATTTCATCCCACTTAAACCCACCCAGAAACACGCTGTGATAGGATAGACCTGACACATTTCATTTCTCTTTCCAATCTCATGTTAAACCTACCACAAAAAGGCTGACCTTATTGTCACCAGAGGGAAGCTCAGCCTTGGACAGGAGGCATTTGTCACAGCAGTTTTAAAGCCACCATTTCCCTCCCCAGGCCCCTCACACAGCAGTTCTGAGGCCTTGGTAGGATCATCTATTGGATGACACTCAACGCTACACCTTGACACCATTTTATGGTCTATGTGGGAGTGAGGTTGGTTGGCTTTAACATCTGTTGCTCCAAGGAGGGGGTCTTGCCTTGCCTCACCTTCTGAGGAGCACATCTGCATCCTCACAAATGCTGGCAACACACCCCACCACACACACAGCCCTGAGGAGGTGATGGCAAGAGCACCAAGCTTTCTGTTACACGTGCAGATCCTATTAGGATCTTAGCTTCTCTCTAAACACACTACACTCACTGAAGCTCCATGAGAATGCTGTGCTTTCTCTAGACCACTCACTTTTCAACCTACACTCAAAAAAAAAAATTAAAAGAGAATTTAAGGTGACTCAGAGCCACAGCATGAGGTACACTTTTGTATTTCCCTTCAAACTCCAGAAAATCATCTCTTCCTTCCTGCTGAAAGGCTCCACATTTTGCACACATCCTGCTGAGAGGGGCCTTCTGAAGGAATTACCACAGGGAAGCATCATCTCACCCAACGTGCCAGCCCATGAAACAGGGGCTGGGTCACAGCTAACAAACACTTCCAATCAAAGCAAGGCTACCACTCTCTAAGACACCCAGGCTGCTTAATGTCAATAACACACTTCTTCTGTCTAAGGGTATTTTTTTTTTTAAAAATGAGGCTCTTCAGTCCCAGCTTCTAAGTATTGATGCATTTCCTACCTGCCTTTCCTAATAGCCTGTGTTAGCTGTGCTTCGCACAGCATCCTTGAAGGGGCTGCTTGCTGCTGTTAAACAACCACAGGTTTGAAGTTCCTGGGTTCCTCACATGGCAAAATGAGTTTCTCTCAATAGGGTTTGGGGTTTTTTTTAATCTGAATTTAATTAAATATTGAGTAAAGTGCCACAGCAATCCATCCTGTGCTTTCCAAGGAGAAATTCAGTGATGCACAATTATTTTGTTCACTGAGACAAGGAAGAGTCAATTTTTAATGTGCCATGAAGGATTTATAAAGAATATATCTACAGGAGAAATAAATATGAGTAGACATCTTCCTCTCTGGGTTGATTCTGTGTCCATCTTTGCAGATTCCAGCTTCTTTAATTATGTAGATAGAACAGAAAGAGCAGAGGAAGAACTAGAAGCATTCCAAGGCTCCATATGGATGTGCCACGCCAGGATGAATGGTAGGCACCTCTGATGACTCCAACAGAGATGCACAGACTGTCTCAGGGACCAAGACACAACTGAAGGAGTTAAAGCAGATGAATGGCAATGAATTTGTTGTGAACCTTATGTGTGAGGTTAAGCTGTTGTATTGTACAAGGATCAGGAGTGGGAAGGGCAGGATTTCTCAACATCAGTGAAACAAGACCCACCCAGAGCCACTGTTAGAATTGAGGTTAATTAGTGCCATTTAATTCTCTCTATATATATTGAAGAATTTTTCCAATAAGGCAGAATGGATAACAACTGTGTGCTTCTATAGGAAATTATTGGGAATTAATGCAAACCTGTAATTTGCTCAAGGGGCTCTAAATACATCCTGAGCTTGGAGAGCACAATTCTTAAGATTTACAGATGGCTGCAAAGCCTTGTGAGGGAGTTGAGCTGCAGGCTGCCCAGCCATCTCTTGTGCTGGTAATTTACACAATAAGCTCTGACATTAAACACCAATTCCACTGGTGGTAGGGAAATGTGCTAACTTTCAACTTCCTAAGGATTTTTTTTTTCCCCTTCCCTTTGAACACACAGAAGTAGGCACAAGAAAGCATCCTTCACACCTCCAGCTCCATTCCCAGCAGCTTGGTGAGCCCAGCAAAGCTCTCTGGAGACCAGTTCCTGACCAGAGATAGTCTTTGTCCAGCCAAACCCTTCCCACACCCTAATGTGTGGGTCTGCTCTGGACAGAGTGCAAACCTCCTTCTAAGACCAGAGAGCTGAACCAGCAGCACTAAATTTAACCCCCATGCCATGAAATTTGGCACAGCTGGGAAGAGGCAGGTGCAGGCTGTGATTGGAGTGACACCCAAGGGGCACAGGGACACGCTGGAGCGTGGTGAGGGAGCAGAGCATCGTGCTGAGGAGACCAGTGGCCAGATGCCCTTAACCTGCCCGTGCTGAGGAAGGAAGGTGCCACAAGCTGGACAGATGCCCCCACCAAAAGAGGTGGGAAGCTGGTCTGCAACCCACACCTGATGCTGATTTATGGCTGCTGTCACGATTGCCACCCTTCCCTTTCCACCACCACTGTCCCCCCAGCCACTCCACAGCATATTGCAGTCATGAGCCCTGCACAGAGCAGCATCATTACATGATGAGCTGGATGATAACAGAAAGCCAGTTTTAACCAATCAACCAGGATCTGCTCTGCTTCCCCTCACACCAGATGGAAGCTGTTCCAGGTGATTCTACAGCCTGGAGCACACCTTGTCTTAAAACAAACACATAACCTCAACCCAGTGCTAATTAAAGCCCAGCTAGGGTACTAAAACCAAACACCAAAGCTACACAACCCCCCAAAAACCAGTTAAAGCCCAGCTAGGGTACTAAAACCAAACACCAAAGCTACTCAACCCCCCAAAAACCAGCCTGAACCCCAGCACAGCAGGTGCATGCTTCACAGCACAGTGCTGAGTACACAACTGCAGTCACTGGGATTAGATGTATATGTATTAAATGAATATAGGACCTACAGACCAGGCAGGCTCTGCTGTCTCAGATGTCTCCCTAACTTCAGGTCACACACTGCAGACAGCTCTGTGGCTTTCTGGAGCAGAAAGCTGAAAAATAGGCAAGTATAAATGAGAAAAACTCCAAACCAAAAGGAAAACCCCAACACCACAAGCTTGCCTTGGTGCAGCTCTGTTGGAACCCAGAGCAAATCCTGTCTGTGCCCTGAGAAGATGGTCCCTGCAGCTGCTTGTGCTTGGCCAGGGCACCCACCACCTCCAGGCAATCACCAGTGAGCCAAGTGCTCCCATCCAAAAGCATCATCAGGGGCCTTGCTGTAATTGCTTGGGACCAGTGGGAAAACAACCACTGCATCACCTGCCCCTGTGCTCAGCATTGGAGAGACCACACTCAAGTGCTGGCTCCAGTTCTGGGCTCCTCACCAACAGAAGGACATTGAGGTCCTGGAGCGAGTCCAGAGAAGGGCAGCCAGGCTGGGGAAGGGGCTGGAGGGCAAATCCTCTGAGGAGCAGCTGAGGGAGCTGGGGGTGCTCAGCCTGGAGAAGAGGAGGCTGAGGGGAGACCTTCTCCCCACCTCCCCTGCCCTGCCAGGAGGGTGCAGAGAGGTGGGCGATGGTCTCTTCAGCCAGGGGACAGGAGATGGGAGGATGGGCAATGGGCTCAAGCTGCCCCAGGGCAGGGTCAGCTCAGCTGGGAGGGCAAAGTTCTTCCCTGGCAGAGTTGTGGGGCTGTGGCACAGGCTGCCCAGGGAGGGGGCTGAGTCCCCACCCCTGGGTGTGTTTAACAGAGGGGAGATGAGGTGCTCAGGGGTCTGGTTTAGCACAGGACAGGAACAGTTGGACTCTATGATCTTGAAAGCCTTTTCCAACCTGGTAATTCTGTAGGATGTGACCTTCAGAGGGCAAGTTCAAAGCCAGAGCTGTCCTTCAGGGCTGTGCTGGATCAGGATGCCCATCCTGAAACTCACTGTGCTGCCTCAGCATCAAGTGCTGTACCCACAATCCAGCACCCTGCTCCTGGTGCTCCAGCAGGGCCTGAGGAGCCCCACAGCACCACAGTGATTTACTGCCTCAGAGTTCATCAACAGTTAAACTTTTATAAGCCATAATATGGCAAGTCCCATATTATCAGTGAAATTATCTGCTGCAAAAGGAATGACTAAGCTTGCAAATAATTTAGACAAGGGAATCAATCAATTCTGCCCTAGATAATAACACTCAGACCTTAGCTGGCAGCACCAAGACTGCTCCAAATCACCCATCACTGGAGACCCACCAGCCAAAGGCAGCTCATTACTTTTACTGGCATTTATTAGATCCTTCCTTAAGCAAACCTGGGACACTACAACAGGAGAACATCCTTGGACTTCTCCAAAACCATCCAGGTTTGGGTTTTTAATGATACCTTGCCTTGCATTTTACATGAGCTTGGGATGGAGGCTTCAAGAGAGCATCAACTCAGCCACACCTGGCTTGTGAAGCAGGGAGGGAGAGGGGGGGCTGGCAGCCCAGGAGGTCTTCATTCTCCATCCACAACATCAGCACACAGCTGAGCAGGAACAGCACCATTTCACCCTGCACCTCCATTTGCATCCGTGCAGGTCAGCAAGTCCTGGGATATCACTGCCCCCCTCCACCCCCAGGAAGCACCTGTGGTGCTACACATGTAAAGAGGTGCTAAAAAGGATTGCTGTCCCCCAACACCCCTCATCAGCACACAGGAGAATCACAGGGGAAGAGACAGACACTATTTTGTGCATTTCACCAATGAAAAATGGAAGCTCAAGGAGCCTCATCAACTCACTCAGAGTCTCACTGGGAGTCAGGGAACAGCTTTGAGTCAAGCCCAGCTCCACAGCCCAGTTCTGGTCCTCCCTGCACCACGAGCAACACCTTGGGCTGCTCAAAGACATCTGTCCTTGGCTCCAATTAACAGTCAAGCAACTTCAAAGCACTAGAGCTGGAATTAACCAGACCAAAACACATACCCCACTGGATACAGGCAACAAAGAACACAAAACTCAATAAAAATCCAGCTTTTTAGGTTGGAGAGGGTATATCTGAGGGTTCCCACAGCTGCTCTACAGGAAAGCAGAGCTCTCTGATGCTGAACAGGGCTTCTCAATCACATGGTACCACCACCAAACCAAGCCCCTGTACCCAGCCTGTGTGCTGAGCAGGGCTGATAAGGGGATCTGTTTCCACATCTTGGGAGAATATCAATACCTGTCCTTCATGGAAAAAAAAAAAGTGAATGATAATGCTGTGCCTGGTGCCTGCATGATGAATCTGTGATGGAGAAAGCCCTTCAAGTAGAAGAATTGGCCTCAATTGAGCCATTAATATCAGAGCACTGGGGCTGTGTCAGGTGTTACAATATTTAAATGAATAGAATATTACTTTTTTTACTTAATCCTAACAATTACATACACACAGACCAAGAACAGCTCTGCACAGGGTACACTGCAACCTGGGGAACAGCTCACCAGGACACCCCCAGACAGTGCTGCTGCTGCCCAAAGCCCAGCCTGGCAGGCACAGTCCCACCTTTCCCAGCAGCAGTTCGTAGGCTGGGGGCAAGGACAGACACCTCTAACACTGGGCTGTGCCTGAAACTCAGCTCCTGGTTTTAATTAAAGCCCCTCTGAGGAGCAAGCAGGACAGAAGAGCACAACACTCTGATAGCACCACAGCAAGACAGCATTCAGCTGCACAGAATGGGTGGTGGTAATGTACTAACCCATTGGGATATGCACATGTGGACCCCCAGGATGTATAAGGCAGCACAAGTTTGATGGTTCTGAGTGCCTCTTGCTTCTTAGCACCTTCAGGGGAAGGATGGAAGCCCTACAGCTCTCTGAAGCACACTCTGAACAGCAGAGCAATACAGAAGCTCTGAGGAGCACAGCAGATTCCCTGGTGTTACTTCCAGCACCACTCTCTCTCCAGACACCCCTTTCACTGCCAGAAAAAAAGCCAAACTTGCTTTGCTTATTATCAGGAAGATCACAGAGACATCACAGGAACCTCCAGGCCTTACCTTAAGCATGCTATCAGCCAGATGCTCCTGAAGAGCCAGCAGCTCGGCACAGGAGAAGGACAAAGGAGCTGCACAATGCCTCTCAGCCACACGATCTCCTGGCAAACCCAACAGGTAGCAGGACCAAGCAGGCTGCTGGAACTGGGGATGAAGAAAAAGCTGCTGGGGTTGTAACTCACCCCAGCTGTGGGTCTGCTCACAAGGAGCTGCCCTGCAGCTACAGCTGAAGCTTGTGACTCCACCTAGGCAGTGTTAATTAGGGTTTGCTTAGTGGGGACCAGATGTGGGCAGTAAAGGATCCATCCCAGTGCTCAGGTCACTTGGGTGTCAGGCTGAGAACACCCCCAGGACTGTGAGCTGAGTGTCCAGGAGGAAACCTCACAGGCATTGTAAATGTGGATGCCAGCAGGACCAGTACACCAAGGGCATGGAAACACACCTAGGCTTCATCTCCAGATCATGGGGGAACGGTCAGGAAAAAGTTTCTGTTCCCAAGAAATGTGGCCACTGAAAAACCCCTGAGAATCCCACGTGCTGGGCTTGCTCAGGGATGGCATCTCATTCCCAGCAAAGTCCCTCCCAGGTCCTTGCCTGTGCCAGCTGTGTCCATGTGCAGCCAAAGCCAGGGCAGCCTCTGTGGCAGAAGAGGATGCCAATGGTTTTGCTGACAGTCCCCCTGTCACACTGTGCTGCAGAGAATCAGACACCTTTCAGAAATGGGTGCTCATGCAGAATCCTTATTCCTACATGACTGGCTGCAGTGCCAGCTGCCAGACAGGACACAGCCTGGGTGGTCTTCAAACACAGACAATGTGTGAGTGTCAGTGGCCATCGGGAACAGGCTGCCCAGGGGGTGTGGAGTCTCCTTCTCTGGAGAGATTCCAGCCCCGTCTGGACACTGACCTGGGTGCCCTGTCCTAGGGACCCTGCTTTGGCAGGGGATTGGACCCCATGGGCTCTGGAGGCCCCTTCCAACCCCTGTGATTCTGTGATCTGCATCCCCACTGGGTGAGAGCATCTCCCCCATCCTGTGCAGAGGGAAACCCTGGTGACTCTCAGCCCAGCTGGGACTCTGGGGCAGGAGAGGGTCTGGCTCTTCAGGAATATGGATGCTGCCTGGCTTGAAGAAGAGCATGAGCTGGGTCAGACCTGGATTTAATCCCATGTTATAAGGACACCCTAGCACCCCTGTGCACGCTGCACTACAGGCAGTCACCTTCACTGAATCAACACCTCTAAGACTCGACGTGGCATGAGGAGCTCCACAGCTGTGTCAGTCTGTCCGCAGGGATCGCAGGGTAACCCTGGGATCGCCCACGTGGGTGATGCCCTTACTCATGACACAGAAGAGCCTGGTGACACGTCACAGTATCATTTCTTGAGAACTTTGAAGCACCAGACACCCCGTTTTGAAGTGCACAGCGAGAGGCCTGAGCCCGTGTTTATCCTCTAAAAGGGAGGATGAGTTTTAATGGGCTGGTAATCTTTAAATCCTTTTGTTTAAAGGACAGAATATAAGGGATGTTTTGCTGCTCTGCAATAATCACTGGTATTAACCATTGCATAAAAGACAGAGATACAAGCCACACGCTTCCCCATGATGATTTCCTTTGAAGCAGAGCTCAGGATGTGAACTCAGCACCGCTCCAGCGCTGGCAGGGGCGTGTGTACTGCTCATGAAGTGTGGTGCTACCCCATGCTCGATGCAAGGCAGGGTGCCTTGAGCAAGCCCAGCCAGAAGGGGCATTGTCATCCTTGGGCAAGCTGCCTGAGGGCAGATATTTCACTAGAGAGCCATTAGAACACGAGTTTTGTGCCCCAAAATGAGACCGTAAGGAAAATTTAGTGAGAGTCTTTTGCTTTGAACCAAACCAAACTGGCTTGGGATAAACCAAGTGGCTGGAAGGCAGTGCTTGCTGGGTTAGGAAATGTGATTTACTTCAAAAGAGGTTTTTAAAAAGAGCAAGTGCCCTCCCAGCCACCCTGCCCCCTTCCGGGTCCCCTTCAGGGTCCCTCTGAAGCACAGACCCAGCTCCCTTCCACCCATTTCAAGACCAATGAGAAAACCAGATAAAGAGTGGAAATCTGGCCCAAAGTTGCCACTATGGTGGAGAGGGCATCTTCCAGGTGAGGATGGAAATGCCTGGGTGCAGGTAGGCTGGCTCTGCAGGGACAGAACGAGATGTCTCCCTTCCCCAAATCAGTGTTTTCCTGGGGAAAAGAAAGGAGTAACAGGAAACAATATCTGAGGATGCTACAGGGTGGATAAGCTCAGACCAAAACCAAAGCAGAAATACTCATCAATTCCAGCAATTAGCAAATCCCTCTGGAAAGCAGAGTGCTGTCCATCGTTTGCAGCCTCTGAATGAAAGCCAGATGCCTCCACCTGAGATCTGTGTAGTTCAGCACAAGGCTCTGCAGTCAGCCCAAGGGCAGGAGGCAGGTGTGTAAAGCCCATGGCCCAGGTGAGGTCAGAACAGCCCATCAGAGGCCCCTGCCCAGCCTTAAGCTCTACAAACTGTGCATGTCAGCCCAGTTTTCCTGTTCAGCTACAAGCACAGAGAACAGATGTGCCATTTAGTTATTTGAGATTCCTGAAGTCACAGATATTCAAGGAAGCTTCGTAAAACCCTATTATAACTCAGCAAAGAGACGTGGGGTCAAGGAAGCCACACAAGAATGCAATAAAATAGAGTAAGAATTCAATTACTGAAGCAATTCCTACTTCTCAAGAGCTGATGTAATGACAAAACCATCAGCGTGCACCAACGCTGCACTGAAGCTAAAGACTCTGACAACACATCTTCATCTTTAATTTCTCTTAGATTTACTAATCTAAATGAGTAAATGCTTGGAATTTGGCCCAGATCAGAATTTCAAGCCAAGAAAACCAGGCTGTGGAGATCAGCAGCTCTGAGCTGTGAAGTGTGCATCCTCAGGGAGACGTGGAGCAACCACAGGAGGTTGGGAAACATGAGAAACCCCCCAGAAATTCCTCCCAGCCTTCATTCTCACACTTCTGTTTCCTCCCTCCTTCTTCTAGTCACTGTTCTTTGCACCCAACTGCTTCTCCTCGAACAACTGCAGAGGCTGCATCAGCTTTGGGCACTGAGGATGAGCAGGGGCGAAGCTGCAGCGCAGGAGGAGCCATGGAGCAGTGGGAAGAAGGACATTCCCAATGGGAAGATGCCAGGCTCCAAGGACAAGGACCTTGGGCTTGGCTTAGAGATCCACTTCAGAAAGCGGCAATACAGACAGGATTATTGCCCAGCCAGACAAGGCTCCTGGGGCAAGGATATCTTTCAGAAGGAGAAAAGGTATAGGGTGAACTCTAAGGAGAAAACAGGCTTAAAATTGGGTTTGGGGTTTCAAAAAGAAGAGTGGACCAGCTTGTTTTATTGCATAATATCCAAAAGCCTGGAGGGCTGTAGAGCTAAAATACGTGCTGCTGCTCTCCTTGACAGATGGTTCATATTTCCTTCTGAGTTGAGTGAGTGGCCAGAGTTCACGTACCATAGGGCTCAGCTTCAAAACAAAGAGCAGGAAAAATTGGTTTTCTGGTGGTTCCTTGAAGACCCATAAAACATGGGCCAAGATCCACCCATGAATCATGTTCCTGGGAACTTTGTTCCTCTGAAAATTCACCTCACATCTGCACCAAGAACGGCTGGGGGAGCCGCCGCTATCTTTTGATAGCGAACTGCAAGCCAGGGATTTAGAGGATCAAGAGTGAAATGGGTTCCTGAGGATGCTGGTCTGACCCCTAACACCAAACCTAACCTCAGCCCTCCCAGCAGCCCAGGGATTGACAGCTCCCATAACGTTCAGCATAAGCCCTCTGTCTTCAGGGACATGAGATTTAATCTTAACTGAAGGTTTTCCATGGTTGGCCAAGAAGCTGGTTTCTAAGCCTGGAGCTGTGATGATATCATCCCTCACGCAGCCACCCCACAGAACCCAGCATAACCCACTCACCCATGTGGGTCTCAGCCCCTGTCCTACCATGGTCTTCAAGGAACCACCAGAAAACCAATTTTTCCTGCTCTTTGTTTTGAAGCTGAGCCCTATGGTACGTGAACTCTGGCCACTCACTCAACTCAGAAGGAAATATGAGCCTGCACCCAAAATCCTTCATCTCCAGCCACCCAATTTCACCCAGTCCCCACCAAGCTGTGGGGTTCCCTTACAGCAGAGGTTTATCTGTCGGGGGGGTGCAGCCTCGCTGTGCCCCACAGCCCTGAAGCTGAAGGTGTCCACCTCCTCCTGGTTCCTCACCCCAACTCCATCCACCACTCTGAGCTGTACATGACTTACAACTCACTGAGAACCCTCCTCCTTGGGACTGCCCTGAGGAATTGACCTTTCCTGCTCCCCATTTTCTGAACCCAGGCCTTCCACTGACCAAAGCTGTAGCCCTCTGACCCACAACCATGTCAGAACCAGCCACCAACAACCGCTGCCTTGGTGGCTGTTCCCAATTAATCCCTGTGGCCCTGGAAAGAAGCAATAATAGGTATTTCCCACCCAAAAGTGGCCTTTTCTAAAAGAAATGCATAGGAATTCACAGAGCACTCTTCCAACAAACGTTTGCTGTGCCTTTGCAGTATTTTTATAACCTGCATCTCAAGTGCCTTTCTAGTGCCTCATCCCATACATAAGGAAGGCAGGAATGCCAGGCAGGGATCTAATACTGAAACAGATGCTTCTACTACCCAAATGAGTCATTTCCATGCTAATTCAGAAATCTTTAAAGCAGTCGTGAGACTAACACACAGAGGGCTATCAGCCAAAGGAAGAGAAATTTAATATATGCAAGTAAAAGCAATTTATTTTCCTGAGCACTATACACTGAGCTGAACTTCTGTAGGTCTAATGTATAGTAGGTGTTTCTTACTACAGGCACGGTGGAGATTATAGCCCATACGTAGATCCTGATATCTAAAGCTAATCATGTAAACGTCTTTAGTTTTGGTGCCCAAACTAAATTAATCTCAGTTCAAATTCAGTAATCAAAGCTTTTTAATCAGAGGCTAAATAGGTAATGAAGTGTTATAACTAACTCAGCTCCTAGAGCCTTCCCAACACGAAGGATCGAGCCCTTGCAGCTGGGCTGGTGGCTTATGGAGGAGCACCCTGGCTTTCTGGACACCTCTCAGCAGACACTGGGAAGGGAAGGGCAGGACATTTCTCCTTCCAGCAGTCTGCTTCCACCCCACAGAGATTTTCAAGATCATCACACTCAAATTTCATTTAAGTCATCTCCTTTTCATTGCCCGGATGAGATATAAAGCTGAGACAAGGGATCCAGGAAATGTATGTGCTGCTCTCCAGTTCTTCCTTCCCCCTGTCACCCTCCTGCAGCCACATGCAAAACTGTCCCCAGCTGCCCATTGTCCCAGTACAGAGTCAAGGAAGAACTGCCACGAGGTGCTTCAGCATCCCAGGTTAGATTCGGGGAGAAAGGATGTCCTTAAAATCAAAGGGGTGGTTTTCTCCATGGAGAAGGAGCCTGGGTCAAAGGTGATACCCTGTCACCACACAGCCCCTGCACTGCCACCCTGGCCACATCCCCCCCTACTCAGCGACGACTTCATCAGGGTAACTGGTGGAGAAGGGCTCTGAGGAACCCTGTGGGTTCCAGAGAGGGGCATTAGGCACAAGGACACTCCCTGCCCTCTGGATTCTGACAGGGATCAGAAAGACAAAAATGCATTGGATTATTGGCTGCTGCCAATCAACGACAGGCACAATCATCATGATCCCAAAGACAGCACGTGCTCACCAATAAACATCACAGGGATTGATTTGTACAGCCCAGCACAGCAATAAATACAATGTGGAGCTCACAGTCAAGGGCAGCTCATTAACTGGCCGCTCTACACAGTGGCAAAACATGCAATTGCACTGCAATAGGGAAGTAATCTCCATGGATCTTCTCCCTCCCCACAAGGTTCTAGTCCAACATTGATTTTCCCATGTCGAGCAAACATATCAAAAGGCTGAAATGAGATGGGTGGATCCATATCAAGCCTTTTTCTGCTAAAACAGTGTTCCAGAAACAAGGTGAGAGAGGCCTGTAATGACAGAGCCAGGATTAAGCCAGGCCATTTGCAGCTCCCTCCAAATGTCAGCAGTCAAGGTGTGCTGCAGAGAGGGGTTTGGTTACTCCAGCCCTGGGGAGCAGCAATTTCCACACAGGTGTGGATTGGGACCTGGGAACCTGCTTTCTTTGTCCCTGGTGTTACTCACAAGCTGTCATACATCAAGAAAGATGTGGGACTGTTGGAGAGGGGTCAGAGGAGCCACGAAGATGCTCATAGGGCTGGAGCAGCTCCCCTATGGAGAGAGGCTGAGGGAGCTGGGCTGGGTCAGCCTGGAGAAGAGAAGGCTGTGGGGGGACCTCATTGCAGCCTGCCAGTACCTGAAGGGAGCAGAGGAACAGGAGGGGAACCAGCTTGTTAAAAGGGTAGAGAATGGCAGGACAAGGGGGATGGAGTGAAGCTAAGGGAGGGAAGATTTAAATTAGATATTAGGGGGAAGTTTTTTTACTGAGAGAGTGGTGAGGGGCTGGAACAGGCTGCCCAGAGAGGGGGGGGGTGCGCCATCCCCGGGAGTGGTCNTGTGGCAGGGGGGTGGAGCTCTGTGATCCTTGGGGTCCCTTCCAACCCATGCCATTCTATGATTCTATGCCAACATGAGGCCATGGCTTCGCTCAGTACCTCTCACTTCCCCTCTTCTCCTCACCATCACATCACTGCAGCACAGGGAGCAGGGCACAGCACAGCTGAGGAGCCAGATGAAGAAAAGGGCCCTGGTTTCCCCCCAGAAAATCCCCTGCAAATGGCACCATCCCACCTGTGACAGGTTTTGTACACTACCTAACACCCACATCCACCCAGCGATGCCAGCTCAGGGCTACTGTCAACACAGGAAGGACAACACACCTACGAATGCTTGTGCAAAGCTGTTTCTAAGCAGCTGTACAAGGCACCCAGCACTTACTCCCTGGGTCCTGCTCCACTTATTGCACTGCCCAAATCTGAAGGGAGAAGACAGGGAGAACACAGCCCCAAGAGTCACAAACAGCCTCGCCAGCGCTGCAGCTGCAGCTCCAGATGTTGTAACTCTTCCACCAGCCAGCAGCAATCCCAGGCTCATTTCAGGGAGATGGGTCCCAAGGCTTCAGTTGTTATTTTTTCATACTCCACTGAGTAAATTCATCAGGAAAAAAAAAAGCCCAAAAAAGCAGCAAACCCTAGAAGGCACCCCACATTGCTGTGCTGAGGAGTGGGAGCACAGCCAGCGAGCAAAGGGTGTGAGGGCAAGACGCAGGCGAGCTGATGACCTGGGAGCAGCCTTGATGTTGCTGATGGGACTTCTTGCTGCATCAGAAACTGGCCAGATTTCAGTGTTTACCTAATTTTGCAGTTTCAATTACTGCAAATTCTAGAGCGGGCGAAGCGCTCGTCGCTGATCCACACAGAGACACGCAGCTCAGGGCTGCCCTGCTCTGAGAGTTGAACCAACAAAACCAGCTGCAGAGGAATCACTGCCAGGGCCTCGCTCCTGCTCTCCCAGAGAGCTTTCAGGCACTGCCCAAGATGTGAATGATCCTGTCCTCAACAGCCCCTGCACCATCCCCTCACCCTCTCTTAAATGTGAAAGCTCCAGGAAGAAGCAGGAGATATTCTCCACAGGCTCTGGGGCAGAGCAGCTTGTGGGGACTGTTCCCCTGCCCAATCTGTGGATCCTCCAGGGTGGCAGGGCAGCATCACAGACTCATTGAGTGTGTTAGGTGGGAAGGGATCTTCCCAGGCCATCCAGTCCCACCCTGCAGTGAGCAGGGACATCTTCACTAGAGCAGGTCGCTCAGAGCCCCATCAAGCCTGACCTTGGATGTCCCCAGGGATGGGGCCTCCACCACCTCTCTGGGCAGCCTGTGCCAGTGTCTCACCACTCTCAGAGGGAAGAACTTCTTCCTAAGGTCTCATCTAACCCTGCCCTGCTCTAGTTTAAACCAGCACCCCTCATGCTGTTGTTCCCTGCCCTCACAAACAGCCCTGCCCAGCTTTCCTGTAGGTCCCCTCAGGCACTGGAAGGGGCTCAGAGCTCTCCCCAGAAGCAGTACTTCTCTTCTCCAGGCTGAACCAGCCCAGTTCTCCCAGCCTGGCTTCCTAGGAGACGTGCTCCAGCCCTCAGATCATCCTCTGGCCCCGCTCCAAGAGATCCATGTCCTTGTGCTGAGGGCTCCAGAGCTGGCTGCAGCACTGCGGGGGGGTATCCCCAGGGCAGAGTCCCCTCTCTCGAGCTGCTGGCCACACTCCTTGGGATGCAGCCCAGGATGCCATTGGCCTCTGGGCTGTGAGGGCACATTGCTGGCTTGTGTCCAGCTTTGTGCCCATCAGTACCCCAAGTCCTTCCCACAGGGCTGCTCTGCATCACATCATCCCCCAGCCTGTGTCAGTAGTGAGGGCTGTCCTGACCCACTGAGCATCCCTCGGCACCAAAACAAGCAGGTTTTGTTCTAAGCAGAGCAACCCTCTTTTTTGCCATTGGAGTTTTATCACATCCTTCTTGTAAACATGCCAAAAAGAAGAGCATAATTTATGAATTTCCTCCTGCTGCCCAGTTATCTTTCCAACTGTTTGACTGCTGGGAAAAGTTAAAGAAGGGAAAAAAAAAAAAAAAAGAAAATAGGCCAAAAGCTCCTCTAAAGGTTAAAACTTTGAGCCAATTACAACCCCAACGTGCATTAGGATAGTGTATTTTTCATTCATTCCTCCTGGTGACATTTCAAGCTTTTGTTACAAATCAATCAGCATTTCCAAAAGCATTCTGAGGAGCAGGAAACTCTATTGGATCCGAATTCTCCAACATCTATTATTCTTGCTATTTCCCTCATTTCGATGAAAAACATCTGAAAGGTTATTTTGAAAGAAGCAAGGATTTGTTTGAAGTTTCAGGACAGAGAAGGGATTTCTGCACAATGTTCCAGTGGCAGAATAAACCTCAGTGATCCGCAGGGAATGTATTTCAGAGGGAGTTTGATCAAGCATTTAAAGGCACAGGGCTGGCAGGCACCTGGGATGGGATGTGGTTAATGCTGGGTGATGTAGAAATACAGGGAAATGGGGAAAGCACCTAAAAGTCACAAAAGCCAGATTTATGGTGGTGGTTCCTGGAAGCTTCCTCCCATATTTATCACTCGAGGTCACAATGTTCTGCTGGGGGAGTTAGAATCCCAAAGGGGTTTTGTTTGATGGGAGGCAGCTGCTTTGGTAGGAGTACTCCGAGAACCCTAAGTGCTACTGGACCCAGAGCCCATGCATCTCGAGTGTTGTCACCTCAAAGTGATGGGTCAAAGCAACTAACTGGGGCTCATGGAGTCCTGTCCACCCAGCAGAGACCTGGCCAACACTGTGGCCTTACTGGCAGCTGCAGCACAGACAGCACTATCTTCTACAAGAGCCCAGAAGGAGTGAAGGAGTGCAGAAAACCAAGGCTGCCCTCCTGCCACACAGAACAGCCCCGTGCTGCCCTCAGGATGTGGTACCGATGGCAGCACATTCCCAGGGGGTTCCTGCTCTGAACACTGATGTACCCCTCCAGGAGAACCAATGGGGTTTGTATTCTGATCCCTTCAGCAGCAGGGAAGCACTATGAAGTACACACACAGTTAAGCACACGCCACTTCCCAAACCTTCTCACAGCAGTTTTTAAGGGTGACATTGAAGGAACCTCTCTTCCAGCCAAGTGTGCTCACTGACTGATGTTGGTGCCCAAGGAGGGAGTCCTTCAGCTTCTGACAGCAATGGTGATAGCCCAGCAGCATCGTGCTGAGAGTGCTCCCCTGGAAATAAACCATACCTGGCTCATCTCTGTGGCACAACCAGGGTGGTGGCAGGTGTCCCATGGGAGGGGACACAGGGCGGGCAGGCTCGCACCCCTGCTGCCCTCAGCCCAACATCACATCAGAGAGAATGGGGGTGCTTGGCTGCCACTGCAATGGATGCTCTGCAGAAGCACTCTGCATGCCAGTACCACAGCTCTCCTCCCCCAGCGCCCTTATCTCCCCCTGCAGCCCTGCAGCCCTGCAGCCAGCCCCCTCCCTTGCCACCCCCTCGCCCCCCTCTCACAAACCCTGTGCCTGAGCTTGGGCTGGGGCTGAGCCCCCAGGCAGATAGATGGTTATCTTGGTTGACCCCAGCTTTTTAATCACAGACTGCAATTGCTCCTCTTTGGGAATGCACAGGGATCAAGGATGAGTCAAGCTCAGAGAGGAGATGGCAAAAAGGAGGACGAAACCCCCCAGCTGGCATGTCACCGGCCTGGCAAAGCACCTCTTGCTGCCCCGTACCCACCACACACCGACCCACGGAGAGCCGCTCCTCAGCCAGGCTCTAACAGGCACCCAGAGCAAACCCAGCAGCCCTGGAGAACAGCAAGCCCTTCCAAAGCAACAGGCCCCCCGATGCTCCCTGTTTCTGAGGCAGCAGAGACCAGCACCACAACTGGAACCACAGACTGCCCAGCTGCGTGCTGGGAGAGGGACAGAGATGCCACATGATGGATAATTTCCAGCTCGCAGCTTGTCACTCCTGGTTACCATTATTCCAGCTGAGGAGGAAAAGATGAGGCTCTGAGTAACATTATTCTCTATCTCAGCTTACACAGGGAGTTGGGGAGCAGAGCAGAGGTTTCAAAGGAGAGCATTTCCCACCAACGATAAGCAAGCCTTTCTAATTTCCCATTTGCTGCCATTCTTCACAGCCCAGGCAGCAGATAAAGCTTTCCTCAGCCCTCAGATGATGATTGATAATGAGGCATAAAGTGACAGGAGGTCACACATAACGATGGTCCGAGCTGGAAAACGGGAAAGCTACGTTTGCATTCTCTTACACAGCTTTCCTAGCCCTGTGGCAGCTCCTCCAGCCACTGCCTCGTGAGGGGTTTGAAAGCATGGCATCAGAGGGGAATGCAGATGGATATTACTGTGGAAACTGAAAAGATCCAGTCCTGCTTTAAGCTGTCTTCAACCTGCCTAAACACATGTGCTCGTCTCCTTAGCATCTCTGCCCCTTACTCATACTCCAATGAGAAAGGAATTCAGAGTTCAGGCAGGGAAGCTCTCCTTGATTTTCTTGGTGACACCAGGCCATTTAGAATGGTATGATGTTAATATGGAATGAATTTGACATTTAAATTGCTTTGTAAATACATCTTTTAGAAGAAACACAGGACTATAGTCCTTAAAAACCTATACAGTCCTTAAGGAATCTGTAACTTGGAAGGTTAAAGCCACTACCCCAGCCTAATTTGCCTAATTGCATGCCTCCCTAAAATTCTCTTTATAGTTTCAACTGCATATGATAATTTCTTCCTACCCCCTCCTAAAAATGCTGTTAATTGCCCTGATGTGATGTTAATCAGCTGCAGCATCCAAGCCCAGACCTCATTTGTAGCGATCGTTTAGAGGTGCTAACACTGCGAGATTGAGAATTTAAGATGAAATTCAAATTTTGAATGTAAATGAAGCTGCACAGCAGAGATGAAAAAGCTCAATAATTATTAAAAGCTCACTTTAGAACAACCCAATACCTGGATTCGGCTATTTGAAATTCAGATTGGGTGACTTCATACATTCGAGGAGATGTGGAACAAGCCCCATGTATTGTACTTGGAACACCAGCTTCCTTTCCAGTAAAGAGGGAAGGGGAGCAAAGGCTGCTCTGCTCCCCTAAGGAGTCAACAAGAAGGGAGCAGCTCCAGCTTTCCCAGGCTGCCCCTCAAAATAACCCAGCGCTGGTCTGATGGGCAGCAGCAAGGTATGGGGAAGGGGTGCAAGACGCTCCCCTTCCAGCAGCCAGGACCTTGTGTTCAGGATTGGGGCATATTCTTTGGGGAAACCTGAATTGACAAGCTCCACACAGACATCTCTAGCGAGTTCCTGCTTGTCTTTATGGACTCATCAGTGCTATTTCTGTTCCAGGATGTTATGCACATAATAATTTTTTTATTATGTAGGAAACAGCTTATTTGATCAATTTGCCCTATTTTGCCGTGGTTGGTTTCAGCAAGAGCTTCTCCCTTTTCCTGAATTTACTAGAAATTACCTGCCAGATATAATTGCAGCAAATAAAACTTGCTCTGGAGCTCAGGCTTGTAGGGTTCCAAACAAATGCCTGCAATTACTGCATCTGTGGAGGAGGAGCTCAAGAGAGCAAGGCCACTGCGAAGGAAATGAGTCTGGGGTCTTGAAAGGCACCTAAGGGCTGTAAGTGCTCCATCCCCTGGGAGATGGTTGCCCAATTCCCTGAGGACACCTCAGTAAGCGCTGCCTTACTTCATCCCATGGTGTTCTCAGCTGGCCAGGGCCTCCTCCCAGCAGGCTGCTGCAGGGAATGGGGCTCTCAGTGCCCAGGGCTCTGTAAAGCGCTGGGCAGTCGGGTACTTGCACAATGCCCTTTGCTGCTTCCCCTGCCCGGCCAAGCAGTGATGCTTCCCTTTCCATTCACTATTCCCTGAGATACCTTGAACTTGGAGGCAGCACGTTGTTAAATCGGGTTCTTTCAGCTCAAAGAGCAATGCCCATTCCACCTCTGGACACCCCTGTCTCCAACATGCCTCAAGGCATTGACCTTGTGCATAACACCCTGTGTGGGACCCGGATTTGGGAGCATCACCCCAGTTCACACAATATGCAAACCTGCAAGTGTGCAAACCAGAACGAGTTTCCCTTTGGTGCTGCTTATTGTACCTTTGGGAGCAGCAAGGAGGTTCCAAGTCCTGTCTGCAGTGCTCTCACAGAGGTATCTCCTGAGATACCCCACCCCATGACCAA
This sequence comes from Zapornia atra, assembly GCA_013400835.1. Lineage (NCBI taxonomy): Eukaryota > Metazoa > Chordata > Aves > Gruiformes > Rallidae > Zapornia > Zapornia atra. Next base: position 865,827 of record VZTU01005395.1, read on the forward strand.
GATCCCAGGCTCCCACTCCCCTGGGACACACACATGACCACTTCCATCTGTGGAAAGCCTGGAGTGCCTGTCGCTGGTGGAGCAGTGCTGTGGCACAGCACCCTGCAACAGGATCCTATCAAGTAAATCGTCATTTACTGGGGAGACGTGACCAAGGGATTACTGGACTATCAGACTTTGCTTTCCCTTGGGATTGGGAGACCAGTTCTGGAATGTGGAGACAGGAGTGAGTGATAGTCCCTCTCCTCTCATGGAGGAGAAGCTTTATGTTGCCAACGTGCCCCTGCCTTTATCTCAGCACCATACAGTAACATGCACACAGGGAGGAGGGCAATCTCCTACCAGCCATTGTCTGCAATTAAAAAAAAGAAGAAAATAAAACGTCCTTCGGTGTTATTTCTAATAAATTCAGCTTTTAGATGCCAAACAGAATGACTGGAAAATACTGTGTGTACTTTCTTGGCTTCCTAGAGGAAAAGCCTCAGTATACATCCCACAGCCAGACACAGATCTGAGGTTGCATATCCCCGCACTAAGATCGCAATAATCCTTTTTGCATTAAAAAATAATGAGCTTCATCTCATTTGCAGATTCTTAAGAGCACAGAATCCTATGGTCACTTGGCAATATGAATGCACATCTCATAAATAGTAAATGAAAACAGAGCTCTCTTACCTTCCCACAGAAGCAGGACTGAAAGCTGGGTAGTCCCACAGGGAAATAGATTTCTTTCAGGAAGCTTTCATATCTGAACAGCTAAAAATCCTGCCCATACGGGCTGCTCTGGGGGAAGAGAGAGGATTAAACTGGCCATTTAAAATGTTTGTTTCACTACTGCCATCTTGATAAATCTCTCTAAAAATGTAATCCTTTCTTATAATGGAAAAGTGCCAGAGTTCTTGGTTAAACCCAAATCAGTCATTTTTATGGGGAACCTGCACAAATGCCTGTTTCACCAAAGAGCAGATTTGGGAAGCATCTAGAGTTACGCATAATACAGCAGCTCTCTGAAACGAGTGCCTAAAGGCAGCTGCAACCACAGAAATGAGAGCTGTAACACAAAGCTTTGCCAAAAAAAAAAAGAAAAAGTAGTCCTCTCTATTTTCCCCCCTTTCTTCCAGATATACTTGTTCATTTTCTTTTGTAATAAAAAGTCCACGGAACACATAGTCCCTCATTACGGATGTGGGTGTTCTGCCAAAGCTGTGGTCCAAGGATGAGGTTGCTGCAATAATGTGCCCAAGACATCAAGAATAAATCTATTATTTGATTTAAAAAAAAAAAAAAAGAAACCCCACAACTTTAAAGAAAGGCCCTGAGAATTTAATAGATATAAAACCAATTAGATTTTATAGGAGCGGGGTCTACGGAAGCCACTCTTACAGCCACCTTATCATTCCTTAGCAAGAGACATAATGCTCTATTAAGTTGTATTAAATGCTTAAAGAATCCTCAGAATAGGCAGCCTTTTCCCTTCTATCTTACTATTTTATTGGATTTCACCTTGGCCCGTGCTCTGGCAATCCTCATGGGCCAGCAGCTCTCCTGGAGGCTGGTGGGGTCTGCGCAAAGCAAAGGTCTGATTCTTGGTGCAGCACTTGGCTGGACTTTGAGGAGCTCAGAGACACCCACTGTGCCTGTCCTTGGGCTGACAGGCAGCCCCATCCCTGGGGTGCAGCACCCAAACCCTGTGGCGTGAGTACAGGCACAGTGGAGGTACCTTCACAGTCTTTCCATGTGAATGCCACGAATGGTCTAGAGGGAGGAAGCTCTGTCCACGTACCACCACAGGCACTCACAGCACACTGCCATGGTACCACCTCAGACCTAAAGAAACCCCTTTAAATGTATTTTTAAGATGAGAGTTGGTGTATTTTTAAGATCCAAGGTTGGGTGATGAACCAGCCCTGGATTGGCACTCCAAAACTTTGGATTCAACTCTTAGCCCTGTCACAAACCTCTTAGGTGAAGTTGGCCAGCCACGTGCTCTGCTCTGGATGTGTTTGTGCTCCATAAACAAAGCAGGGGAAATGTCACAGCTCCTACCTCTAGACTGCGTCATGGGACACTGAAATGCACGCAGCAAATAGAGTGGGGACTGTCTCTAACCCTCTATAACAAAATAGAAAGATAAAAAGGTCAATAAAACTTGGAGACCTGCAGTGACCAGAGGGGATACTGGAGGTGGCAGGAGGCAGAGGCAGGGCCCATTGCAGCAACCTATGGCTTGGAGAGCTCCTCCTGCTCCAGGGATCAGCATCGCAGCTCTTCAGCTCTGCTCTTTGCATTTATTCCTGGAATACTTATCTAAAAGCAGCACATGCTCTTCAATTGACTTTACCTATGGAAAAATATCTTTCTAGGAGCAGCAGCTGTTTTTACAGAATCCTGTATTTATTTAGTAAAATAACTGCAGCAGCACTCATAGGTTGGGTACAAAGTCATTTCCTAAGGCAGATGGTTTAAAGTCAGATGAGAACAGCCCGAGAACCTGTCACTCTCCTGCAATTTCTACTGAACATCAGGAACATCAGAAAAAAGGACCATTGTTTTCAAATATTGTGGCTGAAAGAACCCATATTTTTGTTGTCAAAGACTTTAATTGACTCTGCCGTGCTGCTCCCCATGTTCTCTGGATTAAAAGACCTCATCTATTCCAATGCATTCATGTGGGCTTACGGCCCCACAGCCAGCATTTTGGAGACCTGTGCTCCAGCCTGTGACCTGCCATGAAAATCACATGTCATCTTAGCAGGGCGAGGAAGGAAAGAGGAGGCTGAGAAGACTTTGTTCCTCCATGGTTAATAGCATGGGGAAGAGCGTTGTGCATGCATTAATCAGCTACAATTTGCAGCCCAGAACAGATCGATAGCAACAACCTTGTTTTGTGAGTGAGGAGCAGTGGGGAGTGGGTGGCTGGGTGTCCATGGCATGCTGGTGTCCCACCACAGGGACAATGGACATGGGATGTGCTGGGGCTGGGGTGCAAGGACCAGGCTGTCCCACTGCACGTGTAAGGAGATGCCAAGTCGAGCAGAGCTCAGGCCTCGTGGTTCTTGTATGGAGCAGGCAACTACAAAAACTTGTGACTCTGGTAGGACCTGAGGCTCAGCAGGCTGGAAAATCCCATCCAGTCCAATTTCCACCCTTGAGAGAGAGCAGGAGAGAAACACACAATTTCTGGACTTTACAATTCAAGAGTTTATAATGCAAAGGATCCGGGCTGCCTCTAGGTACACCCCACAGCAATGGCACCGTTGGGTGTTTGGCAGGGATCTGTCCTTGCTCAGTGTCGGCCAGGCAGGATGACCTGAAATCAGATTGATTCACTCCTTGCTGTAACTTAACCATGTAAGAAACTCTTTCAAAGTCCTACCCCTTCCCCAAACAACAGGTGTGCTGCAGAGTCTTGCTCGCAGCACCGTAAGCCCTTCTTGTGCACCTGAACTAAATCCATTCCTGCCTTCAGAGTACAAATCCACTCAAAGAGTGCCATGGGGAGCCAACTTCCAGGGCTCCAGACCTTCCAGCACACGGGGATGTCACCCAGCTGATGGGATCCATACTACAGCCATGAGGATGCTGTAAGGTGAAGATCAAGGAAGCAATCCCACACCTGCAAGCTTCCAGGTGCCCTCTGGACATTCCAGCTCAATTCAGCTGTTTAAGTGTGTTTTCAGTGTTTATGCAGGGAAAAAAGTAATGAAAATATTTTAAAAATTAAAACACAATGACAGGCTTGAGGCCAGGTGTTACGTGACATTCAGAGTGCGACTCATCTCTATGCCCCTTGGGTGGCACCTGCTTTTCATCAGTTCATCCAGCTGAACTTTTCCAGCTAACTCTAATTAGAAGACAACTCATTGATCTCAAGACAGCACGTATAACGAGGTTAGCCCCAAGATGTACACGATGCATGGAGTATCAATGAGTTATTTTCATTTCTGTAGGACATACAGCACTAACGTTGATGTTTATAATGTGTCTGGAGCACAGTACAAGCAGAAGGATCTTTGCCTGCTTAGCAGTACGTACTGTGCATCTGTCCTACACTGTGCCAGCTTTCCCAGCCACTGGATTTTCACAGTGGTAGGAAATAACAGGGATAAAGGGATTAAAAAGCAATGATTTTCTGTAAAGCCTTATAGGACATGTCTGCTATGATCTCAGCTTACTCGCCTCATCTACACCAGTAAAACACCATCGTAGGAGACAGATTTATGGATTAAATGCAGACGAGTGTGTAAAATAAATATTTTGCTTATAGCTTCTATGCACTTTAAAATATTCTCTGTGATTATAATAGCTTTTGAAGTCTCTTTCCAACGGGGTGATTTGCAGTTCGGAAGTTAAAATCAGGGACCTCCCCTGGCTGCGGTGCAATCTAAAGGTCATGATTGAAGTATGGTGGTTAGCAATTCCCAATAATTGTATCCAGACCTCAAACATGCCACGCTTTGTCACAGCTGCCACTTGAGGTCAAATTGAATTTAAATTATATTTATCTTAGTATTAATAGAGCTGCAGCTCGGGCTAAGCCATGCAAAATGCAGTTCTCAGCCTCTGTGTTGCCTCACCATCTGTGGGGCTGCAGCCATAGCCATGGGAGAGGGAAATCTGAAGCCTGTGAACCCTTGTTTCATGGGAGTGGGACAGCTCAGCAGCTCTGCTGCAGATGGACCCAGCAGACCCAAGTCACTGGCTTTACTGGGAGGTGGAATGAGCACGGGGGTTGCACGTCTTCTCATGCGTGTAAACCAGGAGTAAATCACACCCCATCGTAGTAACGACACAGAGTCAGAGCTCGACATCAGCCCTGGGTGTACTTGCAGCGCGGGTTGTACCACCAGTGCTTTCATGCCTCAGGTCCTGGTTTGAGACTCAAAGAGCTGGTCCCCTCAGCCCAGCCACGGCCACACTCTCGTTAGGAGTGACAGTCACCCTCCCTCGCAGCTGCAAGGCTGTGAGGCATGGTGAGGGCTCTCCTCCTCCTCCACACTGGCACCCTGCGGCGTGTGGAATCCAAGGCAGCTCCTTGTTCTGGTGTTTCTGCAGAGTGCCATCCCAGGTTTTCCTCTGTAAGTCCTTTTGTAATCATTTTATTATCCCAGGAGAGAAGAACCGTACCTCAAACACACTTGAGACTGCCTAAAATGAAATGTCGGCCTGCCAAGTCCTTGAGCTAGAGGAGGAGAGTCCAACCTTTCTCCCAGCGACAGACACAACTACTTCACACCCTCTTCAGAAGGAATTGCAAACTCAGCTCCAAGACCAGCGTCAGGCCTCCCTCTCTGAGACCTGCACGCTCAGCCTGGTCTGCTGGTGACCAGAAGAGCTGGAGGAGCCTGGTTTGGCTGATCCATACGGCACATCACAGCTCGCATCAGGAGATGCCAAGAAAGGTTTTGATGGGTGTTAGCCTGTTAGCATGGGGTGGGAAGGCAGTGGCAGGGCTGCCATGCTCTGTGCATCATTGGGTTTAAGTAAAATAAATACAAACCCCATGCTCGCAGTGAAACTCTGTGGTTGCCTTTGAGGTGCCCCAGCTTTCCAAGAAGCTTTGGGGGGTTCCTAGCAAAAGTGATGAAATGAGATTGGAGTCCCTCCTCATGAAACATTCACATGACAGCTCATCTGGGAGCAGATACATCAACCGAAAGGAAAAGCTTCACAATTAATAATACATAAGAGAAGCAAGATAGAACAGGGCGTGAGGCGCCTGACCTGCTTTACAAACACTGCCTGGTGTCATTCTGGCTCCTGATTATAGAATTCCCCACACAAAGGCATCCAGATGTTCTCATCTGCCTACACACAGGCGACCGCCGGCAGCGGGAAGGGCGAGCCGCAGTGAATCCTCGCTGCTGAGCAGCTGGTTCCTTTCTCACCAGCAAACCCCAGTTGCGATCAGCAGGTAGAAGGATCCTTCTAGGTGCAAACAAAGCCTCTAATTCCCAGGTTCTGCAGCAGCACCATGGCGACTGGTGCAATTGCTGTTCACGCCGAGCCGGGTTTTGTCGTCCCTGCGCCACGTGATGCCTCCACACTTTTGCACCTGCAATCACTTACACCATTTGTGCCTGCAATTATTATATCCGCATGCATAATTGGGGAATGCATTATGCAAATAACCAGTTATTGATGTAATTGGTCATTGGCTTACACAGTTACTCACTGGTAATTTGCATGTGCAGTGCTGGTACCTTTCTGAATAAATCCAGCACACGCAAGCGATTTGGGAAATAAATGCTCAGCATCTGAAGCACCGGGTGAGAAGCAAACCCAGCAGTGGTTCATCTTGCTAACAAAAAGTGTCATCTAAGCTAAGAAACCTGTTGGCACGAGCTGCAAACTGTAATGCCTCCTTCTCTACTGAACTCACAAATGAGCCTCCGGGAAGAATCCTACTTCTCATCCAAAAACTCCAACTAACTGCTGCCTACGCTGACGGACTTATTTCCATCTCCTGTGGATTAGCAGTTGGTACAGTCAGGATGCAGGGCAAGACATGTTGCCCTGCTCAGTGGCCAGTCTCTTTTCCTTTTGGTGGTGTCCCTTCTACCTGCCTTTCCCACTTGACATCACTCCCCAGTTTGAAGCTCTCTCAGAAGGGCGCGTTGGAGCCCGGCAGCACAGGTCAGGGCAATGGATTATGCGTATGCTCGGGATGCTAAGCAGCTTAATGGCAGGATGTCTGCTTCAAAGAAAGACAGCAGTGACATGTGGGACAGGACACCAAGAGCTGCGTTGTTTTAGTATTACCCAACATGAGTTATTTACACCCTTTGAAAGGTTTAAATGCCCAGACCTCAAAATGCTGAGCGCTGCCCGGATGCAAATCAGCAGCCCGCCTCTGTCCCAGTGCTGCCAGCACAAGGTATGGGGCAGCAAACGGGGGCAGTGTCTGCGGTAGTGGCAGCAAGCATCGTGCTGGTTTGTCAACACTTTCTGGAGATGGAGATGAACTGGGACCACAACTGAATGCAGAGAGAACGGAGGAATAAGGGGATAAAGCCAGAGGGCATGGAGGGAGAGAAGGTGAGAACAAAGAGGCAATCCAAAGGGACAATGTTCAGCCCAAACGGTGGGAAATCCGTGTTTTCCTGGGAGCTTCTCTTTTAAGGCCACTTGAGCAGGAGTGTTGGGAGAGTACTCAGTCCTGCCTGGGTACTGCTGATGGAAAAGGACATGCAGAGCTAGTACCCCAAGCAGCTCACAGGAGATGGCACAGAGAGAAGAGTCCCCTTCTCCCTCCCCTCAGTCCAAGCAGCTACTCCGGGGGTGGGGGCTGCCCCACTGACACCAGGCTGGGGAAAACCCAGCTTCTCCACTCTCCGATCCACAGAAACATCCATTCCTGGTCTGTAGGCATGAAAGACTTTTTCATTTCCATCTCAACATTATTCTCACTCCCAACATTTTAATGTTGTGAAAACTGCCTAGAAACGAAGACGCCAACTGAAGATTGTACAACTGTAATGCTCAGTGTGCTTTGCCTCCTCCTGCTTTGCATGTAGGTTTTAGGTCCAGCAGGTTTGTGCCTTTCAAGCTTTTCTGTGCAATTTGAAGGATTTTTTTTTTTTTTTGGGGGGGGGTTGTTTTTCTTAACGACTGTAGCATTTTCCTAGCAAGTATTGCACTAAAAGCTCAAATTTTAAGAAGGATGTGAGGCACTGGTCAGGATCCCTACAGAACTGTGAAGTCCTGACGTGCTGACCCTGATGGCAGGCAGCCAGTGCAGTCAGGACGTAACTCTGTGGCTGTGCAGACACCCCTGTACCTCGGAATCCAGACCCCCCATACCCCACTGTCCCAAACCTGCCTTGTGGCCAGGAGAGCACGGAGATGAACCGTGCATGGCTGGGGACTACGCAGCCCCATACAGATGCTGTAAATCCACCTCTCTTCTCCACACAAGGAGAGTGTCCCAGCTGCACTGCAAGAAAAACCTGGGAGGTCAAGGATGGGGATGAGGATTTAATGACTGATGGAGAACCCCTGCAACAAGACAACCCGGTCTCAGAGCTTAGCAAAGGTGCTGTGGTGATGGGTAATTGTACCTGAGACACTCCTCTCCTCAGGGGCTCTTCCAAACCAGGCATTTCTCTGGATGTTTAGCTTTGGCCCACGTCTGAGTGCAGCTGTACATCCCTGGTGCCACAGAGCTGCTCTCTGCTGGGCTGTGCCACCGCGCCCCAGCCGTGTCTGACATCCTGCAGCCACATCCCAGACATTAAAGGGGTGACAGCAGGAACGGAGTCCTGATACTCTGCCCAGTTGCGTGCAGAACGGATGCTCCACACTAAGCCGAGGGGCTGATTGCCATGGCACAGCTGCAACGGCTTTTCTGCTCTTCAAACCCACCAACAGAACTTGTCTCCCTCGGAAAAAATAGTGTTTCAGAGAGCATAACTCTCCAAGATGTAATTTCCCCTCACTTCTCATCACAGTAACCCCCATCTCCTCTCCCCTGTACACTGCAGCCCTTGTCAGCAACTCCAAGGCTCAATCCTGCACCTGCACAGCACCAACATGCATCCCTTTGACTCCCGCTGCACCAAACACTTCAGCACCCCCAGCCTTTCGTTCCCTGCACGGGGACACCCCAAATCTCCAGCACAACAAAGGAAGGTTTCCCTTCTGCTGTCCTGATGAGTTTCTGCTGGACTCACTGCAACAGCTGGGGACCGTGCAGGCAGGGAGGGCTGGCAGTTTTGGCATCCCTGCAGCCCCCAGCTCCCAGCCATGGTGGGGGCTGAGCTCTCTGCACGGTGCCCACCTCCCTGCGTCAATCCTGGGTCAGTCCCATCCCCACTCCACAGAGGAGAGGCAGCACAGGGTGATGCTTGTCCCCACAGCCCCGGAGAAGGGGTCTGTGAGGACTCCACTACCACCAAGAGCAAGTACAAGGCAACTGTTCCCACTTTCTTTGGGGTTCGGAGGTGTGAGCTCTGGTTTAAACACTGATTTGTGATCATTTCACAAGTTCCTCCTGAGCCTTGGCAGAGAGAGGGGCCTGTTGTGCATGTCATTTAAAATAGCGAAAGCCTGGAACGGAGACAGCATCGCCTGTGATGGCATGGAAATTAAATACAGAAAAGACTTCCCCCAGCAAAGCTACAGCTCCCTTCTGCTGCTGTCCACAAACAGGACAGGCTCAACAGCGCTCCCCAACACCCAGACAAGCCTCACCTCCAACAACCCCATCAGCTGTGTGGTAAATAAAGTCCAGGCTGTTCTGACAAAATACCGCCTGGTAAAAGGGGGCCGTGGCTGCAACGGGGGGCTGATCCTTTCTCTCACTCCCTGGCAAAAAGAAATACTTGCAGAGAGGAGCGTGCTGAGGACGTGTAACTAATGGTAGGTGAAAGGATGGATGTGCTCCACTGAGAAAGTGAAAATAAATTACCTGCCCTGAAACAGTGAAGAACTGAAGCCATGTGCGACGCAGCAGATTTTCCAAGGAGCGTCCGCTATTGTATTACTCCCACATCAGGAGTAAGTGATAGATGGGAAAGGTAACATCCGGGCTCACGAGAGCAGACCCTGTGGGAGGAAAAGGACGACATCACTGAGTTCCTTCTGAAAATTCTATTTCCTTAATATGAAAACCTTCACTTTGTGTGTTACCCAAACACTCTTTTTCAGGAAAAAGTCATGGCCTCGATAGGGAACCTGAGGCAATAACCAAAGACTGTATTTGCTACATATTTAACCTATTGCTAACTTACATTAAGGGTCTTCCTCACTATAAATTCATAAAGCAATGTTAAAAACCATTTCCTGAGAAGGTATGGCTTTGCTCCGTCCCAGGAGGAGCTGCTGAGGCCAGCTGGCCATGGACACCGGCACCTTTTCGTCCAGCCTGCACTCAGCAAACTGCTGACGTGATGGTGACAGCTTCAGGTGGGGCATGAGGGTGAAAATGATGCCCTGTACCTGCAGGCTGCTTGCTTTGGTGGGGTGTTCGTCACCCCCAATAGTTCCCTAATCGTACTGACAACAGCGCAAGGGATGAGGCAGTCCAGCACCCTCCCCAACAGCTTCCCCTCACTAGTGAAGCATGTAACAGACAAACAAGAAACAAAGATTGAAAGGCAAGAAGAAACACTGACTTTTACACTGCTGCCCAACTTCAGTGGGCCTTCAGCACCATGTCCTGGCAGAAACTCCTCGTCTAACACAGGGTAACTGTCCTGGAGGTCCCTGGAGAGGTTTCAGGTGGAGGATGAGCACTTGGAGCACCCATGTTTCCCTATGCCCTTGTGCGACCACGCGATACCCGAGGGGAGCCCTGACAGCAGCCCTGAAAGCTTTAGGACAGACAGACGGCACTCCGATGTCTGGCTGCAGAAACCCTCCCAGCGCACACGAGGAACCTGGCCAGTGAAGTGGGTGAGTATTGAGGTCAGAACAGGAGAAGACAGGGAACTGTGCAAGTCGGTGATTCCTGACTGAGATACTGAAAAAAGAGCCAAGGTAGGAAACACAGAGCGAATGGGAAGCTGAACGTATCCCGGGGTTTACATGGCCAGCTTCAAACCCTTGGATTTCAGGCTCACATGGCTCAATGTTGAAGTCACAGCCTATTTTTCTCCTACTAATCCATCAATCTCTTATTCAAGCAGCCATGGAGGACACAGGGATGTAATGTCAGTGAGTAATGCAACTCTAGTCACCTAGAGCAAAATTTCCCCTGTCTTTAACCCCCTCAATTGCAATGCCCCACAATCGCCCTTGGGGCAGCCACATCTCCACGGATGGGGGTTCACTGCTCTACTGAGGGCAGAAAATGGAATGTCTGTAAAAATGCAGAGGGTAAGTTGCCGGCAGTGTCCCCCCCCTCGGCGTGCCCGCGCTCTGCCTCCGGGCTATATATAGCGACGGCAGAGTTTTTCTCAGCCCAGTGGGTGTGTCAGTGATGTTGTGCCTCTCTCGGAGTCCGTAAATAACATTGAACAGCAAGCGGAAGGGGCGAAGATGAGTCAATCTTCTTCCTCCCGGGAGCTGTTAACTCTGGAACCTCCCGACGAGCCGCTCGCGACACCGGCGGCCGCACCGAGGCGGAGGGGGCGGAGCCACAGGCCCCGCCCCGCGCAGATGGTGCCGCCGCGCCGGGGCGGCCAATGGGGGCGCAGCCCGTCAGCTGACCGGCGGCGCCTACCCAGGTGCGCGCCGGCGGCGGCACAGAGCGGG